>JAXIVJ010014252.1:0-34931 GCA_036785665.1 Chirona hameri | reverse complement strand
CGTTCAAGCAAATTTAACATGTATTTAACATTTTTTTAATTATGGTCAAATTTCAGATAATTTGTGTTGAATTGTGCGCATTGTCGCAAGCGACGAGCCTCGTAGACAGCGCAAACATCTCATACCTTATCCTCCAGCGGTCCCTAGCGACGTCAAGAGTCAAGCAAACATTCACCCGGCTGGATATTGCGGGAACTAGCCATACTCGGACAAAAACAACAGACCATTTTCAAATAAAAACCCACTTCGCCGAGACAGACCACATTTAACTCGCGTTTTAAACTGAGATACCAAGAATTCGAATACAGGTGGAAAAATCGAGTGTTTATTTTTCGACGGATATCCACCTATCGTCCGAACAAATGTCATATTCGTTTTTTCCAGCTCAAAATACCCCGTATAGCTAAATTTCAAGACAACTTCCAAGGTGACCTTTTCCCTTGAACTGAGGCCGGCCATCAGCCCTCTGTGAGCCGACTTCACCACACCATACTATAATACTATAGCCAACGGTACCGGCACTGCCTCAGACAAACCATATCTGACACTACAAACGGTAACGGCGTCAGCCTCAGGCAGTTCACAAACCATATCTGACACTGCGCACGGTACCGGCGTCAGCCTCAGGCAGCCCGAGAGCTGTGATGGGGCTTCGAGCTTTCTGTTAACAACAGCAACCGTCCCGGCTGCGCCTCTCAGCCCGCGGTACGGCTGAGAGCATTAGCTCGGTGTTAGTCATGTCTCTCAGCCCGCGGTATGACTGAGAGCATTAGCTCGGTGTCAGGCATGTCTCTGAGCCCGCGGTATGACTGAGAGCATTAGCTCGGTGTCAGGCATGTCTCTCAGCCCGCGGTATGACTGAGAGCATTAGCTCGGTGTCAGGCATGTCTCTCAGCCCGCGGTATGACTGAGAGCATTAGCTCGGTGTCAGGCATGTCTCTCAGCCCGCGGTATGACTGAGAGCATTAGCTCGGTGTCAGGCATGTCTCTCAACCCGCGGTATGACTGAGAGCATTAGCTCGGTGTCAGGCATGTCTCTCAGCCCGTGGTATGACTGAGAGCAATAGCTCGGTGTCAGGCATGTCTCTCAGCCCGCGGTATGACTGAGAGCATTAGCTCGTTGTCAGGCATGTCCCTCAGCCCGCGGTATGACTGAGAGCATTAGCTCGGTGCCAGGCATGTCTCTCAGCCCGCGGTATGACTGAGAGCATTAACTCGGTGTCAGGCATTTCTCTCAGCCCGCGGTATGACTGAGAGCATTAGCTCGGTGTCAGGCATGTCTCTCAGGCCGTGGTATGACTGAGAGCAATAGCTCGGTGTCAGGCATGTCTCTCAGCCCGCGGTATGACTGAGAGCATTAGCTCGGTGTCAGGCATTTCTCTCAGCCCGTGGTATGACTGAGAGCATTAGCTCGGTGCCAGGCATGTCTCTCAGCCCGTGGTATGACTGAGAGCATTAGCTCGGTGTCAGGCATGTCTCTCAGCCCGCGGTATGACTGAGAGCTTTAGCTCGGTGTCAGGCATGTCTCTGAGCCCGCGGTATGACTGAGAACATTAGCTCGGTGTCAGGCATGTCTCTGAGCCCGCGGTATGACTGAGAGCATTAGCTCGGTGTCAGGCATGTCCCTCAGCCCGCGGTATGACTGAGAGCATTAGCTCGGTGTCAGGCATTTCTCTCAGCCCGTGGTATGACTGAGAGCATTAGCTCGGTGTCAGGCATGTCTCTCAGCCCGCGGTATGACTGAGAGCATTAGCTCGGTGTCAGGCATGTCTCTCAGCCCGCGGTATGACTGAGAGCATTAGCTCGGTGTCAGGCATTAGCCGCTGGTGATGGCTGAGGCAGCACTGAGCCGCTGCTCCGTGCTCGCGTCTGATGTGCTCGACCCGCCATTTGTTAGCTCGAATCGGTGGAAAACACGCTAGTGTTTGGGTAAACAGAGGTAGGGAAGTGGCAAAGATAAACGCGTTGCGAGAGCTTTGCTTTCATGTTTGCATAACATCGAAGTTATGTGTTGAAAGCAGGAGCGGATCCAGGATTTTTTTCTTCTTCAAAGGGGGGGGGGGGGGGCGGGTGGGGGGGGGGGGGGGGGCGGCAGGGCATAGGGGCACATTTTTCGGGGAACAGGGGCGCATT
Source organism: Chirona hameri (assembly GCA_036785665.1). Lineage (NCBI taxonomy): Eukaryota > Metazoa > Arthropoda > Thecostraca > Balanomorpha > Balanidae > Chirona > Chirona hameri. The sequence goes on along the minus strand of JAXIVJ010014252.1, from coordinate 32,798 downwards.
TTTTTTCGGGAAATTGGGGCGTTTTTTTCTCAAATATGCACAGGGGCGGATCTAGGATTTTTCCCAATGTGGTGGGCGGTTGACCCAGGGGGCGGAATTTTCGCCGTCAAAGGGGACACCATGGGTCTAGAGGGACGTTAAATGTTAATTAATAACATACATTTGCCTGCATTTTTTTAAAATTCTCTTACGCTTACTCATTTGCAGTTTGTCACTTCGAAAAAGCAAAATTATAGATGTATTTACAAAAAAATGATACTGAATTTATTTGTATAGCATTCTCACATGTAGGTATATGCCGTCCGTCAGTAGCACGCATTTTCGTCAGTAGCACGTATATTCGAGTGCGATCATGGATGTGACTAATTCTGTCACGGCTAGGTCACTCACCTCTCTCTGGCCTGCTGAAATATACCCCCCTCTCTCTCTCTCTCTCTCTCTCCTCTCTGACCTGCCAAAATCTACCTAGCTCTATATCTGCCTGAATCTATCTCGGATGGAAGTGGTAGACATTATTGTCTACCACTTCCATCAGATGCCGACGCTTCCATCTTCCACGGACGAAGATGCGCCTCTCGTCCAAATTCCATCGTAGCCACGTCGTTGCGGTGCTTGTTGACAGGAGCGGATCCAGGATGGGTGGTTTGGGTCAGTTTGTGGGGAGAGGCAAATCCCAAAAAGTCTCACACAATTCTGGAAACTCATCGGATTTCGCTTGCTTGCGCATCGATAACTGATTTAAAACCAACTTTACTTAGTAAAAGTTGCTTAGATTTTATATTATATCAGGAAATGTGTCAAATTTGCCCGATTTCAGGTAGTTTGTGGAGGGGGGGGGGGGGGAGCGTGGCCCCGTGACCCCCCCCCCCCCCCCACCTCTGGATCCGCCCATGCTTGTTGAAGTCCTTCCACGTAGCGCATTTGACAATCGCGCCCGCCTGACTTCTTCTTGCACCAAGAAGAGTTGGCAGGGAGAGATGTTCGAGTTGATGCATGGGGCTGGCGCCGCGACTCGTGCTAACTCGTCCTATTTACCCTTGACTGGGATGGCCTGTGTCGGTGGCAGCGGCCTGAGTAAGATGAAGTCAATGCGCGGGGAGGACCGTGCCGAAAGTTTTTGACACGTAAATCCTTCGACTTTAAATTCCGCCTGTCAGCAAATATTGCGCGATCGGATATGGTCCATGCAAACAGCTCTGCTTAGCGAAGGGAGCCGACACCATGGTGTCGGCGCGAAACACATTCAAACGTAAGGTTTGAACGAAATACAAATATGCGCTCAGCTTTAGCTGACTGCACGAGGATAGACCGTTCATCGTAAGTCCAGGAGCTTCCCCGTCTCGGCATACAACTTTTTTTAAGCGGGAAAGTCATTTAGGGCAGCCCCTGCCCCGTCCAGAGTGATAAACTCATTCTACCTCAATTGAAAGAATAGCATCACTGAAACTATTGTTCTTCTTGTCTCCCATGAGTGACACTCAGTGGCGTGCGTAGAAATTAACAAAGCGTCGGCTCCGGGGCCATCACTCGGTCTGAGGGGCTCTGAGGGTCTCAGGGAGCCCTTTGTTAGCCTGAGGAGACCCTTTGTCAGCCTGTGGGCCCTTATGTTCCGTCTGAGGGGCCTTTGGTTGGCGTGAGGGGCCCACGGTCAGGTTGAGGGGATCCTCCGGCGCCCCGAAGGGGATCTTGGTCGGCCTGATGGGCCCACAGTCAACCTGAGCGATCCTCGGTCGGCTTGAGAGGACCTCGATCGGCCTGAAAGAGAGCTCGGTCGGCTTGAGGGGCCCCCTGTCGACCTTAGGGGCCCTCGTGCGGCATGAGGGGCCCTTAGATGATTTCTAGGCCTGATGGAACCCATTCCATGCCTGAGCGGGTCCCAGGATGGTCTGAGAGGGCAATTGTCGAAGCCTGAGAGATCCTCGCACCTCCGGCGGTCACTGGTCGGAGGGGCGCCGTTACTGGCCGGAAGGGTGCCGCCATTGGCTCTAGAGGGACACCGTCATTGGCCGAAGGGGCACCGTAACTGGCCGATGGGGCGTCGTCACTGGCCGCAGGAGTGCCGTCACTGGCCGGAGGAGTGCCATCACTGGCCAGATGGGCACCGTCATTAGCCGAAGTGGCGCTGTCACTGGCTAGAGGGGCGCCGTCATTAGCCGGAGGGGCGTCGTCACTGACCGGAGAGAGGCCGTCACTAGTCAGAGGGGCGACGTCACTAGCCAGAGGGGCGCCGTCACTAGCCAGAGGGGCGCCGTCACTGGCCAGAGGGGCGCCGTCATTAGCCGGAGGGGCGCCGTCACTGGCCGGAGGGGCGTCCTCACTGGCCGGAGGGGCGCCGTCACCTGGTCATAGGGCGGCACATGGCTAGGTAACGGCATCTGACCTGAGGGCGGTGCCCCGCCAGAACGCGGTACGTGAACCTGAGGACGGGACCTGGCCCGAGGGCGGCACCTGGCTTGAGAGCGGCACCTGGCTTGAAGGTGGCACCCGGCCAGGGGGCGGTATGTGCCTGAGGGCGGCACATGACCAGAGGGCGGCACATGATCTGAGGGCAGCACATGACTTGAGGGCGGCACATGACCTGAAGGCGGTACCTGGCCAGGGGCGGCACCTAGCCTGAGGGTGGCTCCTGATCTGAGTGCAACAAATGGCAGATATCAAACCCCGTAAGCATGTCTATTTCCGCGCCGAAGGCGCGGAAATTGATCTGCTTACGAGGCCCTTCCGCGCCTTCGGCGCGGAGGTGGGCGCAGGGGGGGGGGGGCAGCCGCCCCCCGCCGCCCCCCTCTGTATCCGCCCCTGGTTGAAAGCTCTCTTAACTGCTTTAAGATATTTCGATAAGGAATAGCTGTTGTGATTTATTTTAATTGCACGACATAAACTGTACTAAAACTGGTGAAATAGCCTATCAGTTTCACTTCTGACCAGAAAGTGGTTCTCCGTGTAGTTTAACCTGGCATTATCCGCTGTTCACAGACCATACAGCAGCACGAGAGCTCATTCACACCTTATGCGAATGAAACCGACGGACGAAATAGTAACAAGCCACCAACAAGCAACGCTCAGCATCCAGCACCCAGCACTCAGCGCCTATTACCCAACACCCAACACCAGGCACCCAGCACCAGGCACCCAACACCAGGCACCCAACACCAGGCACCCAACACCAGGCACCCAACACCAGGCACCCAGCACCAGGCACCCAGAACTCAACACCCAGCACTCAGCGCCTATTACCCAACACCCAACACCAGGCACCCAGCACCAGGCACCCAACACCAGGCACCCAACACCAGGCACCCAACACCAGGCACCCAACACCAGGCACCCAACACCAGGCACCCAACACCAGGTACCCAACACCAGGCACCCAACACCAGGCACCCATAACCCAACACCCAACACTCAGCGCTTATTACCCAACACCCAACACCAGGCACCCAACACCAGACACCCAGCACCCAACACCCAACTCTCAGCGCCTATTACCCAACACCCAACACCAGGCACCCAACAACAGGCACCCAACACCAGGTACCCAGAGCTCAACACCCAGCACCAGGCACCCAGAACCCAACACCCAACACCAGGCACTCAACACCAGGCACCCAGAACCCTCACCCAACACCAGGCACCCATAACCCTACACCCAACACCAGGCACCCAACACCAGGCACCCATAACCCAACACCCAGCACCAGACACCCAACACCCGATACCCAGAACCCAACACCCAACAACACCAATCCCCTAACATCCAACACCGAAGACCCAATACTCAGCATCCAATACTCAGCATGCAATACTCAGCATCCAATACTCAACACCCAGCACCCAATACCCAACATTGAATACCAAATACCAAATATCTAACACTTAAACCCCATCATCCAGCACCCAACACCCTACACTCACAATTCCGTGAGTGCAGTCTTCCTCCTGTCCTGTCTGAACCTCACTACAGATGCGGAGACCAGCCACGCTGACTGTGCTGGCGGACCGAACAAAGACGCTGCCGGCTCATTGGCTCCTCTGATCTGTCTCCGGTTACGTCTCCGGTGAGACGGAAGAGGATGTCAATTAACTGTCTAACAGCTGACTGCCAGTAGGTGAGGGGACGCAAGCCGGACGGAGCGGGGCTGAAAAGACGAGACAGCTGGGGCAGCCCCCTGTAACGGTCGCACGTAGTGATATCAACGAATCGCAGCTCTGAATCACATAATCGGCGCATTTAATTATTTGAACGTAAAAACTCAACAGAACTTAACCCGCGAGTTACTGGGGTATATTTCATAACGCGACTTACTGGGGGGGGGGGGGCTATTTTTTGCCCCCTCGGATCTCCGGAACTATTGGACCGAATGTAACAATTAAAACGGCATTCGATATCCCTGATAAATTTATCGAGGGAAACATAATATTGTTGACCTCGGGATCACTGATGACGTCACAGGTCAGGTCAAATACAAATTATTTGACCGTGTCAAAAGGTCTCGATGGATGGAATTGTCGCGCAAAATTGCGATATTAAACCCATAAGCTGTCGATAATTCGGTATGATTCGTGTGTCCGACACTTCTAAGTACCTTTCTAAGCTGTTTATGACCTTGGGTCAGGTCAAGGTCATCCGAGGTCACGAGGTCAAACTGCAGATTACGGTCATTAGGCGTTGTAACACATCTTTATGGGTTTGTTTTTCGTCTAGAACGCGAAAAATGACCTTAGAACATTGTTTGTTCCATATAAATAGAAGTAAAAGCAAAAGCGGAAATGCGTTTTTTATGCATAGTAATGCTGTGAGAGGTGGGCGATTTGTGTCATTTACAGGTCATAAGTCAGTCATTTTTGAAGATATCGACTTCCAATTTGGTACACATATTCACCGCAAACGTCTCGATCACATATATTCCGGTTTTTGGATAATTCTGATTTTTTCTTGAAAATTTTGTTAAAAAAAAAATCTATTTGGATTTCTCAAAATTTTGAATAAAAAAACTAAAAACTCCGAGATCGCAATTTGATAGCCCAGTCTATTGTCAGTAATTTGATTTAAGACAATTGAGTTTATCTCAAACATTGTACCTTTGACAGCGTTTTCCGCAAACCATTATTTTGGAACAAAACCGAAGAATATGACGTCACTCTGACGTCATTCCCGGTTGACCTATCATGACCTCATATTTTTCCTTTTGCCAATATGTGTAGAATTGATGTGAGATAAGGTACTGCAAGTTTGGTGACAATTTTGGTGTTCGCTTAGAAGTTATTGTAAAATAACGGAAGGGGGAGGGGGGCAAAAAATAGCCCCCCCCCCCAGTAAGTCGCGGGTTAAAGAATCTACAGTAAACAACATTTACAAACCTAACGTGTTTTATGGGCGAAAATGTGGTGTGTTCGTGCATGTCTAATGTTTGGCGCGTGACTATCTAACGGGTGTCGGGTGTCGGGTGTCGGGTGTCGGGTGTCGGGTGTCGGGTGTCGGGTGTCGGGTGTCGGGTGTCGGGTGTCGGGTGTCGGGTGTCTGGTGTCGGGTGGCGGGTGGCGGGTGGCGGGTGGCGGATGTCGGGTGTCGGGTGTCGGGTGTCGGGTGTCGGGTGTCGGGTGTCGGGTGTCGGGTGTCGGGTGTCGGGTATCGGGTGTCTGGTGTCGGGTGGCGGGTGTCGGGTGGCGGATGTCGGGTGTCGGGTGTCGGGTGCGGGTGGCGGGTGTCGGGTGACGGATGACGGGTGTTTGGTGTCGGGTGTCGGGTGTCGGGTGTCGGGTGTCGGGTGTCGGGTGTCGGGTGTCGGGTGTCGGGTGTCGGGTGTCTGGTGTCGGGTGGCGGGTGTCGGGTGGCGGATGTCGGGTGGCGGGTGGCGGGTGGCGGGTGGCGGGTGTCGGGTGACGAATGACGGGTGTTTGGTGTCGGGTGTCGGGTGTCGGGTGTCGGGTGACGGGTGACGGGTGTCGAGGGCGGGTGTCGGATGACGGGTGTCTGGTGTCGGGTGTCGGGTGACGGGTGCTGAGTATTTCAAGCACAGTCAATACCTGATTGTGTGCGTGTGCGTGTGCGTGTGCGTGTGCGTGTGCGTGTGCGCGCGTGTGCGCGTGTGCGCGTGTGCGCGTGTGCGCGTGTGCGCGTGTGCGCGTGTGCGCGTGTGCGCGTGTGCGCGTGTGCGCGTGTGCGCGTGTGCGCGTGTGCGCGTGTGTGCGTGTGTGCGTGTGTGCGTGTGTGCGTGTGCGCGTGTGCGCGTGTGCGCGTGTGCGCGTGTGCGCGTGTGCGCGTGTGCGCGTGTGCGCGTGTGCGCGTGTGCGCGTGTGCGCGTGCGTGCGTGCGTGTCCGATGGAGCATATTAGCACGTGAAGCCCAAACGGCCGGGCCGATTTCGACACGGGTGGCACCGTTCGATGCGGAAAAACGGAGGACAGATGATGGTGCCATTATCGGGTCAATCGATGGCACGTGGAAGTGCCAAAAGTGCCAAGTGCCAAAACGTAGGCGCCATCATTTTTCTTTTTCGCCTCCTCAGGTCACACGGTTGGTGACGCAGACTTGGTACTCGTAGGTCACGTGCGCGATACAGCGGCTCAAAATCCATTAATGGCCGCCGATCCTGAGGGGGCAAAATAAACCCCTCAAGGGGTAAAACCAAATTACGATTTTGACTCCAGGGCAATGACCCGATCGCATTGCCGGACTCTAGTAAACATTGCACGGCAGAGTTGGTTTCAGGGACCTGAAAAGGGGAGGTTTACAGGAGTTATTTTGTATATATTTTGCCTCCCTTTTTCGCTAACCTGGCACTGCATATGGATACAAATATGCTTTTATAACTGTTGTGTCTGATGCCACAATAACGCACCATTTCATTTATCCAAAAAAGCCAACAAAAGACGGTTTTATTACGCATTTATTTCACCTCCATATTTAGTGACTTGCAAACGCCTATGATTTTTGCATTTGCAAACGTCATCGTCATATATCAATTCCCAATTCAATATCTATCGATCCCCATTAGTGGCGTTCAAATCGGTTGATAAACATGGCAGCTGTGGTGGATCAAATATAGCTCTATTTTTTTAGTTTTTGCCCCCTGCTGCCCCCGTATCAAATATGTAACTTTTTTTTAGAAATGTAGATCGTGTTGAGGGGAATCGAATGCCGTTTGATTTTTGAAAATCGGACGGTTGGGTCTCGAGATCTCCGGGGGCCGAATCCGCCCCCCTCCTTTCTGCCACTAATAGGGGTAGCCAGGAGCCTGCCGCTAATAGGGTTAAATAGGATGAGCCCTATAATTTTTAAATTTATCTGGTACAAAACAAACTACCAGCTTTGGTTCATTGGAGTTTTTGCTACATTTTTCCGATTTTTTTTTTTGCCACAGGTGTTTTAGCCAGCCAGTTTTAACCGGTAAACACCAGTGGCAAAAAAAAACACGTTTTACCTCCCAACCCTGCTCCTGACTGCCATGATTCGTTTGTCACAATAACTCACTAACTCACTAACTCACTAACTCACTAACGCACTAACTCACTAACTCACCAACTCACTAACGCACTAACTCACAATAACGCACTAACTCACTAACTCACTAACGCACTAACGCACTAACGCACTAACGCACTAACTCACTAACTCACTAACGCACTAACTCACTAACTCACTAACTCACTAACGCACTAACTCACTAACGCACTAACTCACTAACTCACTAACGCACTAACTCACTAACTCACTAACTCACTAACTCACTAACTCACTAACTCACTAACGCACTAACGCACTAACGCACTAACTCACTAACTCACTAACGCACTAACTCACTAACGCACTAACTCACTAACACACTAACTCACTAACGCACTAACTCACAATAACTCACTAACTCACTAACTCACTATCTCACTAACTCACTAACTCACTAACGCACTAACTCACTAACTCACTAACGCACTAACGAACTAACTCATTAACGCACTAACTCACTAACTCACTAACGCACTAACTCACTAACTCACTAACTCACTAACGCACTAACTCACTAACGCACTAACTCACTAACTCACTAACACACTAACGCACTAACTCACTAACGCACTAACTCACTAACGCACTAACTCACTAACTCACTAACTCACTAACACACTAACGCACTAACTCACTAACTCACTAACACACTAACGCACTAACTCACTAACGCACTAACTCACTAACTCACTAACTCACTAACTCACTAACGCACTAACGCACTAACGCACTAACTCACTAACACACTAACGCACTAACGCACTAACTCACTAACTCACTAACACACTAATGCACTAACTCACAATAACGCACTAACTCACTAACGCACTAACTCACTAACGCACTAACTCACTAACTCACTAACTCACTAACTCACTAACTCACTAACTCACAATAACGCACTAACTCACTAACGCACTAACTCACTAACGCACTAACGCACTAACGCACTAACTCACTAACTCACTAACTCACTAACTCACTAACGCACTAACTCACAATAACGCACTAACTCACTAACGCACTAACTCACAATAACGCACTAACTCACTAACGCACTAACTCACAATAACGCACTAACTCACTAACGCACTAACTCACAATAACGCACTAACGCACTAACGCACTAACTCACAATAACTCACTAACTCACTAACGCACTAACTCACTAACGCACTAACTCACTAACTCACTAACTCACTAACGCACTAACGCACTAACGCACTAACTCACTAACTCACTAACTCACCAACTCACAATAACGCACTAACTCACTAACGCACTAACTCACTAACGCACTAACGCACTAACGCACTAACTCACTAACTCACTAACTCACTAACTCACTAACTCACTAACTCACTAACTCACAATAACGCACTAACTCACTAACTCACTAACTCACTAACTCACTAACTCACTAACTCACTAACTCACAATAACGCACTAACTCACTAACGCACTAACTCACTAACGCACTAACTCACTAACTCACTAACGCACTAACGCACTAACGCACTAACGCACTAACTCACTAACTCACTAACTCACTAACTCACAATAACGCACTAACTCACTAACGCACTAACTCACTAACGCACTAACGCACTAACGCACTAACGCACTAACTCACTAACTCACTAACTCACTAACTCACTAACACACTAACTCACAATAACGCACTAACTCACTAACGCACTAACTCACAATAACGCACTAACTCACTAACGCACTAACTCACAATAACGCACTAACTCACTAACGCACTAACTCACAATAACGCACTAACGCACTAACGCACTAACTCACAATAACTCACTAACTCACTAACGCACTAACTCACTAACGCACTAACTCACTAACTCACAATAACTCACTAACTCACTAACGCACTAACTCACTAACGCACTAACTCACTAACGCACTAACTCACAGTAACGCACTAACTCACTAACGCACTAACTCACTAACGCACTAACTCACTAACGCACTAACTCACTAACGCACTAACTCACAATAACGCACTAACTCACTAACGCACTAACTCACTAACGCACTAACTCACAATAACTCACTAACTCACTAACTCACTAACTCACTAACACACTAACGCACTAACTCACTAACGCACTAACTCACTAACGCACTAACGCACTAACTCACTAACTCACAATAACGCACTAACTCACTAACGCACTAACTCACTAACTCACTAACTCACAATAACGCACTAACTCACTAACGCACTAACTCACTAACGCACTAACGCACTAACTCACTAACTCACTAACTCACTAACGCACTAACTCACTAACGCACTAACTCACTAACGCACTAACGCACTAACGCACACTAACTCACAATAACGCACTAACTCACTAACGCACTAACTCACTAACGCACTAACTCACTAACGCACTAACTCACAATAACGCACTAACTCACTAACGCACTAACTCACTAACGCACTAACTCACTAACGCACTAACTCACTAACGCACTAACTCACTCACGCACTAACTCACAATAACGCACTAACTCACGAACGCACCAACTCACTAACGCACTAACTCACTAACGCACTAACTCACTAACGCACTAACGCACTAACTCACTAACTCACTAACGCACTAACTCACAATAACGCACTAACTTACTAACGCACTAACTCACTAACGCACTAACTCACTAACGCACTAACTCACTAACGCACTAACTCACAATAACGCACTAACTCACTAACGCACTAACTCACTAACGCACTAACTCACAATAACGCACTAACTCACTAACGCACTAACTCACTAACGCACTAACTCACTAACGCACTAACTCACTAACGCACTAACTCACTAACGCACTAACTCACTAACGCACTAACTCACTAACGCACTAACTCACTAACGCACTAACTCACTAACGCACTAACACACTAACGCACTAACTCACTAACTCACTAACGCACTAACTCACTAACGCACTAACTCACTAACGCACTAACTCACTAACGCACTAACTCACTAACGCACTAACGCACTAACTCACTAACTCACTAACGCACTAACTCACTAACGCACTAACTCACTAACGCACTAACTCACTAACGCACTAACTCACTAACGCACTAACTCACTAACGCACTAACACACTAACGCACTAACTCACTAACGCACTAACTCACTAACGCACTAACTCACTAACGCACTAACTCACTAACGCACTAACTCACTAACGCACTAACTCACTAACGCACTAACTCACTAACGCACTAACTCACTAACGCACTAACTCACTAACGCACTAACACACTAACGCACTAACACACTAACGCACTAACTCACTAACGCACTAACTCACTAACGCACTAACACACTAACGCACTAACTCACTAACGCACTAGCTCACTAACTCACTAACGCACTAACTCACTAACGCACTAACACACTAACGCACTAACACACTAACGCACTAACTCACTAATGCACTAACTCACTAACGCACTAACACACTAACGCACTAACTCACTAACGCACTAACTCACTAACGCACTAACCACTAACGCACTAACTCACTAACGCACTAACTCACTAACTCACTAACTCACTAACGCACTAACTCACTAACGCACTAACGCACTAACGCACTAACTCACTAACGCACTAACACACTAACGCACTAACACACTAACGCACTAACACACTAACGCACTAACACACTAACGCACTAACTCACTAACGCACTAACGCACTAACGCACTAACTCACTAACGCACTAACACACTAACGCACTAACACACTAACGCACTAACACACTAGCGCACTAACTCACTAATGCACTAACTCACTAACGCACTAACACACTAACGCACTAACTCACTAACTCACTAACTCACTAACGCACTAACGCACTAACGCACTAACTCACTAACGCACTAACTCACTAACGCACTAACTCACTAACGCACTAACTCACTAACGCACTAACTCACTAACTCACTAACTCACTAACGCACTAACTCACTAACGCACTAACACACTAACGCACTAACTCACTAACGCACTAACACACTAACGCACTAACGCACTAACACACTAACGCACTAACACACTAACGCACTAACGGGTATTTCGGGTGGCTAGGTTGGTCGAAGGTGATCTCTCTCATGCCCGTGATTTTGTTCACACCGCGCACTGGGCCGTCCAACTGTCGTCTCATTAGGGTCACCTCCTCCATCCCCGTCACTCTTTCCGTCCCGCCCCTGCCACTCTGCCCATGCCGCTCCCCCGCCCTGTCCCTACCACATCCCTCCCATACCCCGCCCCTCCCCCGCCCCTTCCCTGCCCCTCCCCTGCCCCTCCCCTGCCCCTACCCTACCCCTCCCCCTGCCCCTCCCCTGTCCCTCCCCTGCATATCCTCCTGTCCCTCCCCGCCCCTCCCCTGTCACTCCCCCTGTCCCTCCCCTGCTCCTCCCCTGCCCCTCCCCTGCCCCTCCACTGCCCCTCCCCTGCCCCTTCCCTGCCCCTCCCCTGCCCCTCCCCTGCCCCTCCCATGCCCCTCCCCTGCCCCTCCCCAGCCCCTCCACTGCCCCTCCCCTGCCCCTCCCCTGCCCCTCCCCTGCCCCTCCCCTGCCCCTCCCCTGCCCCTCCCCTGCCCCTCCCCTGCCCCTCCCCTGCCCCTCCCCTGCCCCTCCCCTGCACCTCCCCTGCCCCTCCCCTACTCCTCCCCTGCCCCTCCCCTGCCCCTCCCCTGCCCCCTCCCCTGCCCCCTCCCCTGCCCCCTCCCCTGCCCCTCCCCTGCCCCTCCCCTGCCCCTCCCCTGCCCCTCCCCTGCCCCTCCCCTGCCCCTCCCCTGCCCCTCCCCTGCCCCTCCCCTGTCTCTCCCCTGCCCCTCCCCTGTCTCTCTCCTGCCCCTCCCCTGCCCCTCCCCTGCCCCTCCCCTGCCCCTCCCCTGCCCCTCCCCCGCCCCTCCCCTGCCCCTCCCCTGCCCCTCCCTTGCCCCTCCCCTGCCCCTCCCCTGCCCTCCCCTGCCCCTCCCCTGCCCCTCCCCTGCACCTTCCCCCGCCCCTCCCCTGCATCTCCCCTGCACCTTCCCCGCCCCTCCCCTGCATCTCCCCTGCCCCCTTCATCTGTCACCCCGACACGACCGCTCCAGGGCCTGACCCCAGTGCGGCGCCGATCCTGCGTGCATGGCCCGCCGTCTACCGGCAACCTGCTGACCTTTGACCTGACGGCGACATGCTGACCTTTGACCTGACGGCGACCTGCTGACCTTCGACCTGACGGCGACCTGCTGACCTTCGATCTGACGGCGACCTGCTGACCTTTGACCTGACGGCGACCTGCTGACCTTCGACCTGACGGCGACCTGCTGACCTTTGACCTGACGGCGACCTGCTGACCTTCGAAAGTCTGACACGGTCACTCGGTAACCGAACCACGGAACAGCTATGCCGGAATACCAAGCCGATGACTCCCTCTGCAGTGAACTCACGTTCGCCAGTTAAAGTTGCAGGCGGCGCACGTAGCGCACGTGGCAGGCACGGAAGGGACTGCAGGCAGACACGAGAGGCACGTGGGGTAGACACGTGGGACAGATGACAGGGACCAGACCAGGGTCACAGCCGGTCGTATTAACCGTTTTCACAATGCTTTTGTATTGCGTTGGTACCATCCGTAAAGTACCACATTCCTAAGGGACCTAATCACATTCCTAAGGAACCTAATCGAAAACGCATGAAATACACGGTTTGGGGCGGTGAAATAATTATTTTGTCTTCAAAAAAATCAAAATAGCCGAAAAATGCTGCACATAAACGTCGGATATGACAAATTTAATTAGGTATCGCACGCGCCAGAGGTCAATGTTACGATCACATGACGACTGCAGGTATTTCGGGTGGGTAGTTTGGTCTGAGGTGATCTCTCTCATGCTCGTAGGCGTTTAATTGTTTTGAAAATGTATGGAACATCCGCACACCGGTTGCTATGGGCGATTGCACCGTTGCAGTGTTTGTTATTAGTTTGTTTGCTTCCTTAGTTAATTCAAAGTGGCATGTAGTTTACATACATCGAACCCACGGATCGGATGGTTCCATAGTGAATTGTTAAAGGGGTCTCACCGAGGATAAGGGGGTCTCACCGAGGATGGTGTTAGTATTACGGAACCTATACAAGGATTTTCAAGTACTAGTAAAAGTGGCAAGAAGTATCTCTGGAATAGGAAATATAGAGCAAGGATTGAAACAAGGTGGGATATTATCGACTAGCCTCCTCACATTGTACATGGATGATAAGATCAGAATGATGTTGGAAGCTGAAGCTGGGGCAGTGATTGGAAATAGGAGGGTACCGAGAGTGGCATATGCTGATGACGAAGTTTTGATAAGTACTAATCCCGAAGAACTGCAAAAGATGTTGGACATTGCTACAAAGCACAGTCAGATGTGGCGCTACAAATACAACGCTTCAAAGAGATAATGGTATTTGGGAGGAAAATGAAAAGAAAATGGATTCTAGATGGTGAGGAAATTAACATGGCAGAGGAGTATACCACCCATTTGGGCATCATAATGACACCGAAAGCTGCAGCAAAGAGAAGAATAGAAGAAGGTATGAAACGGGCAAGGCGTGCTTTCTATCAACGCTGTACCGAAGGAGTAAACATTAATCGAAGCAGTCCCCTAGCAATGTACACATCATGGAAATTATACGCAGAACCAATGCTGGCATACTTTATCCCTGTGACATACTTTTCAATAACAGACATCAAGTATTTGGAAACTATGATTTTAAGATTATATAAGCGAATGCAAGGGTTGGCCGAGCAAAGTGCAGAATATGGTCGCTTATACTATGCTTGGTGCTCCGACAAACAAAAGTTTTCATTGCTAAGGTCATTCTACAGTTTATCGGATTTTTACTTAATGCTACTCAGCAGCATCCCCTTACAAGATACGCACTTCTTCATGGAGCTGTTAATGAAGACAGGACCACAAGCATGGTGAGGCAATGGGATGCAATCTTAAGTGAACTTGGTATGCCAATACTTAAAGAGTGGATGTATCAAGATGATGCGAAAGCCAGAAAGCGCTGGCGCAATGCTGCAAAAGATGCGATACAGAAAATGATATGGAAGGAACTCAAAGCCTCTACTGAAGCAACAAAAACATCATTGGCTTCAAGAACTCTTGTCAAATGAAAAGAAGTTTGGACCACCCTATACATTCTGGCCAGCAAATAGATACAGTGCAATACAGAAGCATGCTACTCTCACCAAACTGAAACTATTAACCGGACATTCTTGGGTAGCATCAAGTATGGTTAGAAGACATAGGGAGCCAGCGATCAAATGTCCACTATGTATGAAAGCTACGGAAACAATGGAGCATATGCTTTTTGAATGTGAAAAGCTGACCAAGGAGAGAAATGAAGCACAAGAAAAATACCAAGTAGAAATAAAAAGGGAGCTGCCAGCTGAAGCGTTTATCGCAAAGGCAAACGAAAAAGAGGGATTGCTGATACATTGCATATATAGCGCAAGAGTGCAGAAGGAGATACTAGTGTGTAACAACAACGATGAATGCTTAAAGAAGCATGACAAATAAGCAAGCAATCAAAAGAAGCTGTTTTATATCTACACAAGACGGTCTGAAAAGACCTTGCATCCGAGTGATGGAGTCGACCTTGTAATGTAATGTAAATGTTAAAGTTATTCTATCATGCCATTATTTTTAGGGAGCGAAAAATACTAATCAAAGCCAAATCCCTTGAACATTTAGAGAGCCCATAATGTTACGCGGGAAACGTCTGGCAGCTAAGTCGTGAAATGAAGATGTGGATCTCGGAGTAAGGTATAGAAAGCGATGACGCTACATCTGAAAATTTTTATGTCTATACTCATATGTCGCAAAGGACAAAGGCTGTAAAATGAACGTGATATACATTACTTTATATTCACAATTATTTTGCCTCTCTTCATGCTTGATTTTCCATTAACGTCCGGTGTTTAACCCTATTTGTAACAGGCTCCTGGCTACCCCTATTTGTAACAGGGGGGGGGGGGCGGAGTCCGCCCCCCGGAGATCTCGAGATCTACCCGTCCGATTTTCAAAATGAAACGGTGTTTGGTTTCCCTCAACACGATCTAAATTTCTAAATTTTAAAAAAATCTAATTTTGGATAGGGGGGCAACAGGGGGGCAAAAACGACAAATGTTAGTGGTATTTTTGATCCAACATAGCTTTCATGTTTATCGACCGATTTTAACACAACCAATAGGAATCGATAGAGATTGAATTGAAAATTGATATATAACGGTGACGTTTGAAAATGCAAAAATCATAGGCGTGTGCAGGTCACTCAATATGGGGGTGAAGTAAATGCGTAATAAAACCATTTTTTGATGTTTTTTTATAAATGAAATGGTATGTGATTGTGACATTAGACAAAACAGTTATAAATCATATTTTTTGCCATAGGCGGTACCAGGTTAGTGAAAAAGGGAGGTCAAATTGGGAAAAAATATTAACCGCAGACAAGTTGCTACCCAGCACTATAAATATGTTACTGATCGTAGATAGTTCCTTTTTGCATGTTGTACTTCATCATAGGCGTATCCAGGATCCAAACTAGGGCGGCGCAAGACCTTTTGATAAGTATATTATCCGCTATTATGATACTAACTAGTCAACAGTGACTATTTCACTTACAACTTCAATTAACATTGCTTACCCCCTTTCTTACCCCAACCATGGACTCGCCTATTATCTTATAATCGTTCGTAGAGTAGCCTGTGGTGCGTGTTTAATCCGAAAACTGCAGTATGTTATGTCATTGTACGCCCATGCCTCTTAGTTTCCTTGCAATAATATGACCCCCTTTTTCATTCCTGAGCGCGCCTCCGCAAAAAAATGACTTTATCCCCTTTTCTGGTTTCATATGTGCATATATCATTATAATATAAACGTCTATTGCGCCGTTATCGCTGGCATATCGTCATCACCATGTCAGTCACCCCCCTTTTCATGTGCCTGAACACGCCCCTGAAACTCTATATGTGATAAATTATGCAAATAATGGAAGCAGAAGCTATCTTTTACATCTTGATGGCTATAAATGTCCCTTGCATCGCTCTCTTGGCTTCCCGCCAAGCATTGAATACTTCCTGGAAACCCCCCTTTTCAAGCCCCTGAAACCGCCTCTGCCATGCAATTTTTATGATATTTCAATAACATCAACTAATTTGCACTTGTTGCAATCACCGTAAATCGATGTAACTCCTTCATACTTGAGGAAGTTAGGAAGAAACCGTGAAGATCGCATTTCCGTATTTTCGCCAAATGTCGCCTCCGAACCCACCCATAACTGTGCCCTGGAACCGCCTCTGTTCAGGTTAAGAACTCAAAATTTTAACTCCAAATGCGGTATTCAATTCTATGAAAAGTCCCAAAATTTCATGGCCTGCTCTCAGCCGTTCTGGAGATATCTGCGAAAAACATGAGGGGGGGGGGGCGGAATCCGCCCCCTCCCCCTGTTACAAATAGAGTTAAGATTTATCACTAATGTGGAACTCCAACACAGCAGCTTCAGTCATGGACGAATATTAATATCAGATATTCGGCGAATGCCATTCATAGATTCAGACGAATATCAGCAACTGAAAATGTATGGTGGTAATTTCCATTAGTGAGTTATTTTTGCCGCGCATTCGGACTAACGTTCATTAATCATGTAGCTTAACAAGGCGACCTAAATGAGGCTAATGCTCATTCAGTCCGGGACAAAATCGTTGGATGAACTGCTACTATTGTCTGCTCAATAGCGGTTCGGACGGGAGGGACCGTTGTCACACCTTGTACCTGAGCAGATGTGAGGAAAAAAAGACAAAAGAGCTTGATTCACAGCTGTAAACTTTGAATGCATGCTACACAAAACATACAGACCCATCAGGTATTTATTTATCGAAAGTCCTCGGATTAGCGGCTCACGGAAGATTTCTGTAAGTAAATAACATTTGTGTGTGGTTTAGAAGCACGAATTCCAAAAGCTGCTAAAGTGTGGCATATTTCGGTCCAATGTTCTGCTCCTGCGCACACAATGTTTGTGAGCTGCACATTAAACACCGCCGGCCTGCGATCGGGTGCGGCCCGGGGTTGTCAGACGTCAGCTTCGGTCCGGTGACGTCACGTTATTCGGATGAGGCGGCTAGGAATCCACAGCGCCTGCCAGGCTGAGCGGCTTCAGCCGGGCTTCTGTTGCTGACCGCCCCTTCGGCCGGGCTTTTGTGCTGACCGCCCCTTTAGCCGGGCTTATGTTGCTGACCGCCCCTTCGGCCGGGCTTCTGTTGCTGACCGTCCCTTCAGCCGGGCTTCTGTTGCTGACCGCCCCTTCAGCCGGGCTTATGTTGCTGACCGCCCCTTCAGCCGGGTTTATGTTGCTGACCGCCCTTCGGCCGGGTTTCTGTTGCTGACCGCCCCTTCAGCCGGGCTTCTGTTGCTGACCGCCCCTTCGGCCGGGCTTCTGTTGCTGACCGCCCCTTCGGCCGGGCTTCTGTGCCCGGCGAAGGGGAACAGAGAGAAGAGAAACACGATGGCGTCAAAATTATTGCCTTATCTTTATTAGGTAAATAGTTATTTGTGAAAAACAGCTTTGGCAAAAATAGCCCTTTTGACCCTTACCCGCGCACTGCAGGGGCTTTGCGCAGAGCACGAACTGCAGGGGGGGGGGGGTTGATTTCCGCCCCCCCCTGAGATCTCGAAAACTACGCAACGTAGCGAGAAGCGGAAAAAAGCATTTGATAGCTTCATACATGTTCTATCGAAAGTATTTCAGTGTTCTTTTAGTCAGGTCAAAATCGAGGTCACCAGAGGTCATCAAAGGTCAAATTTTCCATTTTTGCCCTATTTTAGGACATCGCTCCAGAAATTCCCATATATCTCAGAAACGATGATAGTTAGAAACAAACGGAAAAAGGCAAACGCCAGACAGTGAAATTTTTAATCGCTAAGGTGTCCTCAGATTTGATCTCAGGTCAATATTTGAGGCTCCAGAGGTCAAAAAGAAAAAAATGCCGTTTTTTGCTAAATCGTGTTTGCTATTAACTTTTTACTTAATAAAGATAACGGAAAACTGTTTACGCCATTATGTTTATCTTGTCAAGGCGCTTTGAATGGTATATATGGTGACCTTGTTAAGTCAACTTAACAATTTGACCTAAGGTCAAGGTCAAGTGGTGACCCAAGTAGGGCATGTTGCATATGTGGGAAGACGTGTCTCGACGAGACAAACACATTGATGTCTGTTTTACTTCTCTATCTTCATTATGTCGAGAGTTATTGACAAAAAAGTGATGGTGACCTCGCATGACCTCAAATGACCCAATAGGAGTCACTGAACAAAACTTACACTTGAAACATCAAGAATATTCTATAATAACATGATCCAGAAGTAATTGGACTAGTACCATGCATATCCTTGAAATAGGAAGCATTTGTATATTTCCCCATTGACTTATTATGGGAGGTTACGAAATTGACCTGACCTTAGGTCACCGATATCAAAATTCCGAGTTATACGAATTGTAAGTACTGATGCCCTCATGACATCCTGTAAGTTTCAACTTGATCGGTGAAAAACTCGGGCTTTGGCACAACTGCAAACATTTTTGGTGGTGCACAACTGCAAACATTTTTGGTGGTGGGGTCACTTGACCTGGTCTGGTGACCTGACCTGAGATGACCCGAGCATATTTTTTTTTCTCAAAGTGTGCGCAATTGATGTCCTAATAGGTGTGTCAAAACCCGGCGGCGCTGCGCGCCGCCGTTTTTTCGCTATCTTTGAAAAACCTGAGGGGGGGGGGGGGGCGAAATCAACCCCCCTGCAAGTGCGCGGGTTAATGACTTCTGGAGCCTAAACTATTGACCTGAGCTTTAACATCTGAGGACACTATGTGCGATTTTCAATTTCAAGAGCTTTCGATTTGTTCGGTTTGTTCCTAGCTATCGTAGTCTCCGAGATATTTGGGGGTGTTCGAAGCGAAATCCTAAAACTGGGAAAATCTGACACTTGATGACCTCTGGTGATTTCAATATTGACCTGATACACAAAATGTCCGGAATAGTTTCAAAATGCTTTGGACGAGCTTTCGAACGTTGTTTTCAGTTTTTTGTCTACGTCCTATAGGAGCCGAGTTCGAGGGGGGATGGGGGCGTCGAAACGCCCTCCCCCCTGGCACGGCAAAGGGTGGCGCCGGAGCATCGGCACGGCTAGCGTGTTAAACGAGCTGGAGATGCAGTTTTCAGCGGGTTTTACTGCGGCACCCGGGACCTGTCTTTATTATGGGTTGATTTGAACTGTAATTTACTTGACTCGTCAGCCAACTCTGGAGAGGACCGTCTGCTGGAGATGCGGCAATCGTTTAATTTGAATCAGTTTGTAACATAACCGACCTACTCAGCTGGCTCACTTTTAGATGCAGTGATTTGTAACTCTAGTGACATTGTGCAGCGTGTTGAAGCCTTTAAATGTGCTTATCGCCCTCATCATTTTATCCGTGCTCTTTCATGTCTGCTAAAATGTCGTAGGAAGCCTGAAGCCTGCATCTGCACACGCCTTTTAAAGGGATTATACGGGTTTTTCCCAGAATAATTGAGTTACATAGTAAAACGTACTTATAAAGGTGGTAGAAGTCCCACGGTAGACACAATTTTCTGGAAATTACCTCTTCTGCACGTAAGGACATTCCAAAGTGCGCGGTGATGCCACCGCGTATTTTCTGCAGGACCGGGCTGAGGCAGAGCCAGTCATCTCTGTTATGCTAATAAAAACACCTCACGTATGGCATATTTCCGGTAAAATAAGCAATATTTGAAAGAAAATAAACTTGTTTTGTTCCAACGACAGCAGCAGTTACCTAGTTTTCCCATAAAATTCTATATTTTTCATGAATTTTCATGCCAAAAAATTAATACGCCACCACCTAATTCTCAACGCTAAAGGCCAGAGAAAAGAAAACCACAAAAAAAAACACCAAAACCTCACGAACAGTGTGTAGTAATACAAAGTTCCGTCAGTTATGAATGTGCATAATAATGTTTGTGATCCAGTGTAGGACTTGCAGATAATTCAAAACTCTAAAATTGATCTTCAGATAAAAGTGGTGGACAGTAGTGCTGATCAAGTACTCGTTATCTGATACTAGTCTCGAAAAACGCCCAAGTTTTAACGCTGATAATTCTGAAATAATGGACTAAATGAGCATTGAGGTCCCTGTTATATGTCTTAAACGTGTTTATAGCTCATACAACTGCAAAAGAGTGCATTTACTTTCAGGACGGAAACCCGTATAATCCCTTTAAAACGCATCGATCATGTTTGTTTGCTCCGTGATTTGCATCTCGTTGACTGGTCGGTCCGTCTAGTCTGTCCGTCTAGTCTGTCCGTCTAGTCTGTCCCGGTCTAGGCTGTCCGTCTAGTCTGTCCGTCTAGTCTGTCCGTCTAGTCTGTCCAGTAGCTGTCCGTCTGTCGCTGATATGTGGTCTTACATCATTCACTGTCTGCTCCCGTGTGGTCGATAGGCATGCTCTACTCAAAACTATTTCAGTTAGGAACCCTAGTGCGCCAGCTGTCACCCCGACAACCCTGGACCAAATGTCACAACGGAGGGGTGTGCTGCGCCGTGATGGGAGATCGCCGGCCTTCCGAGATTTAGACAGGAGGTTCAGGTCGGAGATCAGGCGCGATTGCCGGGCGGACATAGAGGAGAGACTGCGAGCTCAGGGGTAATTCTCTGTACCGCACTGTCCGCCCGCTAATCGCGGGTAAACGGAGCAGCACTGCCGACCTTCCTGCTGCCACACCGGATAAAATGAACAGCTTCTTTGTTAATGTCGGCGCGCGTTTCGCGGCCGGACTCGCTAGTCTCGGGGTGCCGCCGACGTTCCGTGCCGTTTACCACGGGGCTTACGGTTTTCGTGCTGCCGGGGTGACACTGTCCGAGCTGCGGGGAAGTAGTGTTCTCCGTGAAGCGTTCTGGTGCGTGTGGACCTGACGGTATTTGTATTCGTATCCTGCTCCTTTGTTTTGATGCCATCGGCCTTGTTTTGATGCCATCGGCCTACATGTTGTCAATGCCTGCCTTACCTCATGTGACTTTCCCGATTCTTGGAAGTCCTCTCTGGTTCATCCCATCTTTAAATCCGGTGACCCAACCCTAGTCTTCAACTATCGTCCTATTTTTATAGTCCCCATCATGGGCAAAATCGTCGAGCGTGTGGTACAGCGCAGGCACGTAGTCAGTATTTTTCTCAGGGGGGGGGGGGGGGGAGGTGGTGAGGCACGTCGGTGGTAGAAAAAAAAATCGTTCCTCAGACATATGTTGTTGACCGGGGGGGGGGGGGGGTCGGCTCGTCAAATAATTTCGTTTTATCTAGCGTAAATTTGTTTTGCTCAGGGGGGAGGCCCCCTGGCTACGTCCCTGGTACAGCGCCACCTGTCTGCCTACATGTCCGACAATCATCTCATCTCTCCCCATCCAACATGGTTTTCGTCCCGCCATTACACCAGGGACTCGTCCAGGGACGTAGCCAAGGGGAGGGCGGCGGGGGCGGACGCCCCCCCCCCCCCCTGAAAGCCAGAGGGCCCTTTTTGGCGCGCGAGGGCTCTTTTCGGAGCGCGCAGCGCGCCGAAAAGGGCCGACGAATCCGCGCGAAGCGCGGTATCATAGGCTCTTTACTACACGAAGCGTGATCTTTAGCGAGTCTAGTGGACTTCAGAGGCCCTTTAGGGCCACCAGGGCCCTCTCTGAAAGAACAGAGGGGCGCATGGACGTTCAAAAGAGCCCTGTGTATGTCAGAGGGGGCCCCTGGCCAGACCGAAAGGGCCCCTGAGCGGGTCAGAGGGCCCCCTGAGCACGTCGAATGGGCCCCCTGAACACGTCGAATGGGCCTCTAGTCAGCACAGAGGGGCCCCTGGGCAGGTTGAGAGGCCCCTGAGCATGTTGACAGGGCGACAAAGCGGCCAGCACAGTCCTTTGCCAGGTCATAAGGGCCCCTGAGCAGGTTGGAGGGCCCCTGGACAGACCAGAGTGCCCCTGTGCAGGTCAGAGGGGCCCTGACCAGACCGAAAGGGCACCTAGGTGGGTCAGAAGGGCCCCTGAACATGCCGAATGAGCCCCTAGCCAGCACGGAGGGGCCCCAGGGCAGGTCGGAGGACCCTCGGAGCATGTCGCAAGGCGACAAAGCAGCCAGTGCAGTCCCTTGCTAGGTCGGAAGGGCCCCTTAGAAGGTTTAAAGGGCCCCTGGAGAGACCAGAGGACCCCTGGAAAGTTAAAAGGGCCCCTGCGCAGATCGGAGGAGCCCCTGACCAGACCGAAAGGACCCCTGGGCGGGGTGAGAAGGGTCCTGAACATGCCTAAGTGGCCCCTGGCCAGCACGGAGGGATCCAGGGCAGGTCGGAGGGACCCTTGAGCATGTCGGCAGGGTGACAAAGCAGCCAGCGCAGCCGATCAGAAGAGTCGCTGGGCCGATCGGAGGGGCTCCTGGGCAAGTCAAAGGGGCCCCTGGCTAGACCGAAAGGGTCCCTGGGCCGGTCGGAAGGCCTCTTGAACATGTCGGATGAGTTCCTAGCCAGACTGGAGGGGCCCCTGGGCAGGTCGGAGGGGCCCTGAGCAGGGGCGGCGGATTGCGGGGGCAGGGTACCCAAATTCCCCCCAGTCGAAACTCCTGGGGGGGGGGGGGGGGGCAAAGGGTAGTTTTGCCCCCCCCCCCCCAGATTTCAGCCTGCTCAATCTGGGGCAACATGACCCTTCCCCTCCCCAGGATTTGCATTTGAGGGGGGATTTTGGGTACCCTGCCCCTGAGCATGTCGGCAGGGCGACAAAGCAGACAATGCAGTCCCTGGCCAGGTCGGAAGGACCTCTGAACAGGCCGAATGGGTCCCTTGACACACAAGATGGGCTTCTTGGAAGGTCTAGAGGAGTCAAGTTCTTGGAAGGTCCGGAAGGGTCAAAGCACGTAGAGATCCCAGATGAAGATTAAATACAAAGAGGACTTACTCCACAACAATTTTTTTTTAAAATTAAAAGCGGAGCTTTCGGATATATTGTAACACCCTTCGTCAGGGTGCTACAATATACCCGAAAAACCCGATTTTATTTTTTTCCTGTAGAGTAAGCCTCTTTGTATTATATATATCACCCACCCCACATCATGTCTTTTCGCTTCGCGCGGTCCCAGATGAGTCCCTGTACAGGTCGGAAGGGCGTAGAAAAGGTCAGAGTGGCCCCTATACGATCTGAAGGGACCTAGGGCCTTTCAACAGTAAGAATACAGTTGTACAGGGAATAACACTCCAAATTTTCGCGCCGCTCCGCGGCACAATTTAACTACAAATTCAATTATATGCGGGATAGGAAAAAATCGGTCAGTTTCTCAGCGCATTTATGTTTATATTGCTACTTTCCTATATTATTGGGCAAAATAGTTCACTTTAGCACATTTTCCCCGCACTTTTGAACGCACAATATAGCAATTTTAGAGGTCCGCACCATACGCAATGCGACGCATTGATGAGAAAGCAACCCAGGGCATAAAACTCAAAATTTTCGCGCCGCTCCGCGGCGCGATTTGTTTAAGAGTTCCAGGTCTTGAGCTTAACAAAAATATTCAAAGTTAGTATAGCTGATTCCAAATTCGTGTCGCTGGTTCCAAAGTTGATGTGGCAGTTTGCTAACTCCAGCTCCTAAACGTTGGTATGGCCCATGCCATACCTGCCATACTGCATTTTCCAGCCTTGTAACGTGCCTTTTCATGCGTTTTTTTTTGTGGGGGGGGGCTTTCAACGCTTGGGAAGGGGCCCTTTCAACACTCGGGAAGGGGCCCTTTCGAAGCGCCGCCCTCCCTGAACGAAATCCTGGCTACGTGCCTGGACTCGTCTAAGGATATTTGACTGGGGGGGGGGGGGAGGCTTGATATTATTTATTTTCCTTTCACCTGTTCTTGTCCACGAAAACAGTCACACTTACTCTTGTTTTTCCATAGTCCATTGATATCGTTCCAACGGGCAGTATATGCATAAACTGAATAGTTGTGCATTCAAACAATTATGTTGAGATGATTGATAAACAGCCAAATTATACATTGTTATTAACCGCCATTGACTGGGGGGGGGGGGGGGGGCGTTTACCCTCCCCTGACGAACTTTCGCAATAGCTCAAAACTAATAACGCTATCAAGTGAAACTTTGACGGAAATGTTTCAGCTTTCTGAAAGTTGTCAAATATACGCTGGTTGTAGTCGAAAATAGAAGTAAGCCCTGCTGAACGTGGTGGTATTTTAAATTTGGGATGGTGACGTCATTATTGAGCTATAGAGAGCTCTAGACGCTGCCACTTGGCCTTTACGCTGCCAATTTGGGAGCATACTCGTTTCAGACAATTATGGCGACTTAAATACAAACATTGTGGAACTGTGTCTTCTCCCGCACAGAACACAATGACGAGTGCGAGGCATTGCGATAACTCAATATTGATTGATTAAAAAAAAAACAATCAATCCATAACTGAGACTTCGAACAGCGCGAAAAACTTCAACTTAGACCGCAACTTATTGCGTTGACCGTTGTTTACATCGTATTCGGTAATCCAGCCAAGGTTCGAGAAATACAGGTCGTCTGACTTCCAGGACCAACAATCTTGAAGTGGCTGTCAGCCAATCAGCGGCGGGACTTGCATAGACCCCCTTTTGCAAATTCGAAATTCAATTGCTGAAAAACGGATAAGTTTGGGGAAAATGACCTTAATAATTTAGACATTTCAATAACGGCCAAAAATAATGTCTATCTCAGTTCAAAACCAATACAAAGGTGAAACATTGCCTTTAAAACAGACAGTTTGTACACGGCCTGGTCGGGTAAATCACGCCAAATTTGACCACCGCTGGCCGTCCTACCCGTCCTAGCTGCCGTCAGTGGTCCCAGCCAGACTTGTCAATGATTCATATTTGTCATGAATCGATTCACAGTGATTCACGGACCATAATGAATGATTCAATCATGATTCAATCACTCAACATACCATAATGAATGATTCAATCATGATTCAATCACTCAACATTACCATAATGAATGATTCAATCATGATTCAATCACTCAACATTACCATAATGAATGATTCAATCATGATTCAATCACTCATTATCACCATAATGAATGATTTAATCTGATTCAATCACTCACTCACTCACTCAACATTAAAGGGAAGTGTCGACTCCTTTGTCTAACTCCTTTGATTTTGAATGTGCGACTCTAAGATTACATGAGCGTGATGGGAGGTCATGCTCTACCTGTGTGCCAATTTTCATGCACATCAGAATAGTCTGCTGTTTGACCTTAAACATATGACCTGCTCTAAATCCTTTGATTTTGAATGTGCGACTCTAATATTTCATGAGCGTAATAAGGAGGTTATGTTCTACCAGTGTGGTAGTTTTGCATGCAAATCGGAATAGTCCACTGTTTGACCTTAAACCTATCTGACCTGCTCTAACTCCTTTGATTTTAAATGTGCGACTCTAAGATTTTACCAGAATGATCACTAGGTTGTGATCTATATGTGTACCAATTTTGAAGCCAATCCAAATAGTCCGCGAATATATTTCTGAATGTGAATGTGAATGTGAGCCAATTGGACACACGTGTTTTTTATTTTGATTATAAAATAATATTTATAATATTTATTATAATTGCAAATTCCAAGTTCCAAAAGCATTAATGACTTTACGTTCACTTTTTTAAGCGAATATAAATTTATTTTGATTTGCATTAGGTAATATTTTTTATAAAGCATGATGTGGAATAAAGCGGCGCAGATGCGACAGTGATATTTGGGACATGCGGAGGTCATGCAAATGTTGATTTATGATCTAGTTTTTGATAGTATGCCTAGAAATTAGGAAAAGGTGGGTTCCTTTTGATAAATTGAAAAAGCGTATGCGTGTACTGTGTGGTTTACGAGCCAAGGTCTGAGTTAGTTACCTTTTCTAAGTATGTAGGTACCTACCCCTACCCCTACCAGTTCCAAGGTATTCACCTAGTTAGGGCTGATGAACAGTGGCTTTGTGCCCACTGGAGTTGGACACAAAGCCTCACTTTCTTTACACATAGATGAATTACAGGCTACAGCTCAGGACATAGAGCTCATATAATTGGCCATTAAGTGCCTGGTTTGTCCACAGGGCACAGATGAATGCTGGGCCGCTGGCACATTTTGTGGACAGTTTATGCTGTTCGACCAAAAAAGAATGATTCTTGAGCAATGAATGATTCAATCAGCCTATTTTCTCTGTATGAATGATTCAATCAGTGACTCACAACAGGTTTGCACATGAGGTGAATCGATTCATGAGTCATTCATTTGAAATAAGAATGATTCAATCAAAAGTAGTCGATTCACATTGAATCGTTGACAAGTCTGGTCCCAGCCAACAGCCCCCCCGTCTGACTCAGGGTTCTTCTGAGGCCAGTGACACACGCTCTGAGATGTCGTGCCGGAACCGAGCTGTCGCCGAGCTGGCAGCAGACAACAGACAGACAGAGCTCCCGCCTGCGCAGTGCGCACATCCCAAGTCATCCCTGCAGCGAGTCGAGAGTCATTCCTCAGGTTCGAGACGGTGGAACTCGAGTCGTGTCTCAATGGAGACGGTGGAGCTCAGAGTCATGTCTCAATGGATACGGTGGAACTCGAGTCGTGTCTCAATGGAGACGGTGGAGCTCAGTCATGTCTCAACGGAGACGGTGGAGCTCAGAGTCATGTATCAATGGAGACGGTAGATCTCAGAGTCATGTCTCAATGGATACAGTAGAGCTCAGAGTCGTGTCTCAATGGAGACGGTAGAGCTCAGAGTCATGTCTCAATGGATACGGTGGAACTCGAGTCGTGTCTCAACGGAGACGGTGGAGCTCAGAGTCATGTCTCAATGGAGACGGTAGAGCTCAGAGTCGTGTCTCAATGGAGACGGTAGAGCTCAGAGTCATGTATCAATGGAGACGGTGGGGCTCAGAGTCATGTATCAACGGAGACGGTGGAGCTCAGAGTCATGTCTCAATGGAGACGGTGGAGCTCAGAGTCATGTATCAATGGAGACGGTAGATCTCAGAGTCATGTCTCAATGGATACAGTAGAGCTCAGAGTCATGTCTCAATGGAGGCGGTAGAGCTCAGAGTCATGTCTCAATGGAGACGGTGGAGCTCAGAGTCATGTATCAATGGAGACGGTAGAGCTCAGAGTCATGTATCAATGGATACAGTAGAGCTCAGAGTCATGTCTCAATGGAGGCGGGTAGAGCTCAGAGTCATGTATCAATGGAGACGGTAGAGCTCAGAGTCCATATCACAATGGATACAGTAGAGCTCAGAGTCATGTCTCAATGGAGGCGGTAGAGCTCAGAGTCATGTCTCAATGGATACAGTAGAGTTCAGAGTCGTGTCTCAATGGAGACGGTAGAGCTCAGAGTCATGTATCAATGGAGACGGTGGAGCTCAGAGTCATGTCTCAATGGAGACCGTAGAGCTCAGGGGCATGTCTCAATGAAGACGGTATAGCTCAGGGTCATGTCTCAATGGAGACGGTAGAAACTCATAGTCATGTCTCAATGGAGACGGTGGAGCTCAGAGTCATGTCTCAATGGAGACGGTAGAGCTCAGAGTCATGTCTCAATGGATACAGTAGAGCTCAGAGTCATGTCTCAATGGAGGCGGTAGAGCTCAGAGTCATGTCTCAATGGAGACGGTAGAGGCTCAGAGTCGTGTCTCAATGGAGACGGTAGAGCTCAGAGTCATGTCTCAATGGAGGCGGTAGAGCTCAGAGTCATGTATCAATGGATACAGTAGAGCTCAGAGTCATGTCTCATGGAGACGGTGGACCTCAGAGTTATGTCTCAATGGAGACGGTGGACCTCAGAGAGTCATGTCGCAATGGAGACGGTAGAGCTCAGAGTCGTGTCTCAACGGAGACGGTAGAGCTCAGAGTCATGTCTCAATGGAGACGGTAAAATTCAGAGTCATGTCTCAATGGAGACGGTAGACCTCAGACGGTAGACCTCAGAGCAGGGCGTATTTTAACATAGTAACTGGGGTGGCAATTGCCACCCCAGTCATGAAGAATGCCACCCCAGTGACGGCACTTTGCCACCCCAGTTAAAAAGATGCTGAGACGTCCCTCTCGGCGATAAAGTAGCCCCGGTAGATAAGGCTGCCCCTTTGCATCAAAGAACACCAATCCAAATTAAAATACTGTCCATTTCAACAGGGGCGCAACCACCTATACCGACAGTACGGGATGTCCGTACCGGCGCCCCAGCCCATTTTTGTTTTGCAATTAGCACCGCCAACAGGACAGGCACCCGTGGCGTACAGAGTATACGGTAATTCAGGGCATGACCTGGTCCTTTGGACCCGAGGCGCCCATGCAAAACTGGCGCCCCTCCGATCAGTGACGGCGCCTCTCCCGCTAGTGACCGCGCCCCCTCCGGCCAGTGACCGCGCCCCCTCCGGCCAGTGACGGCGCCCCTCCGGCTAGTGCCGGCGTCCCCTCCGGTCAGTGACGGCGCCCCTCTGACCAGTGACGGCGCCCCTCCGGCTAGTGACGGCACCTCTCCGACCAGTGAAGGCGCCCCTCTGGTCAGCGACGGCGACCCTCCGACCAGTGACGGTGCCCCTCCGGCCAGTGACGGCGCCCCTCCGGCTAGTGACGGCGCCCCCTCCGGTTAGTGACGGTGCCCCTCCGGCTAGTGACGGCGCCACTTCAGATAGTGACGGCGCCCCTCCGGTCAGTGACAGCGTCCCTCCGACGAGTGACGGCGCCTCTCCGACTAGTGACCGCCCCTCTCCGCCCGTGGCGCGCCCCTGGCCAGTGACGGCGCCCCTCCAGCTAGTGACGGGGTTTGGGGGTCATCTCCTTCCGCACAATGCGGGAGTTGAGGCGCCCCCCCCCCCAATGCAAACTTGTCGCCAATAATGATGGCGCCCCTGTCGATCGGGTGGCGCCCCTCAGGCCTCAAGACAATGACCTGGTCCCTTGTAAATTTCTGCGCACGCCACGGAATCGGACAATTAGCACTCCTAGAAGTAAATGGCGACTTAGGCACAGGATAGGCGCCACTAGAAGCAAATGCCGCCCCAGGAGCAGAACAGGCACCCTACCGGACAATAAGCAAATGCCGCCCCCCACGGGGTTAATCAGACGCCCTCTAAATTGGACAAATGCCCATTGCCCATTAGCAAATGCCGCCCCCATGGATCAAACATACGCTATCTAAACCGGACAATAGGCGCCCCCAGAAACAAATGCCGCCCCCCCCCCTTCCTCCCAGAAGCAAATACCGCCCACATACTGAGGGTCCTGGTCCAATCCAGCTAATCAAAAGTTGATATTTTTCAAGGGGCCTCACAAAATAAAGTGGCCAAAATCCGTAGAGTTGTTAATATCCAGGGGAATACGATTTTTTTGGGAGGCCTCTTTCCCAGGGGCCTCCCCAAAACTACAGTACCGCGGTGACGCTCGCGCCACCCCCACTGGAGCCGGCCGAGGAGCCGCAGCCTGGCGCGGCAGACGCGTGTGAAGCGTCTGTGACGTCATCACCGCTCGGATCCCACCGCTGCCACCATGTCACACAGCCTGTCCTCCTGTCCCGTGCGGCCCCGGCTCAGACAACCACGCTCAGCAGAAACCTGTATTGGACTCCCGCCCCGCGGGCCGGCCGCTCGGCCTGACCCCAGGTCAGCCGACCACGTGACCGGCACCGGGCGTGGCACACACTTGGCTCGGCGCCAGCCCCCAACGCCACTACGGGCGCACCGGCACAGGCACAGCCTGACAGCCCACCATGACTGGCTCCCCCCCCCCTTCTGATGGTCTGTTTGCACCCCCTGGTGACTGTAGATGATCGCAAACATGAGAAACCGAAATAAATAGTTTTAGTTTGTTGCATAACTCAGAAGTGTCTTAAAGATATCCTGAGATCCTTTTTGTTCGTCGTCAGTTTTGTGAAAGTTCAATCACTGGTGGTGTTACTGGTGTTGTGTGGCGCTTGTTTACATTATGCTTTGATTTGCTTGCGTTATTTCTGCCGTGTTTTGCCGCGCCGCTCCATTATTGCATTTGGTTACATTCATACTTTGTTTTGCTACATGACGGTGTTTGATTGCTACTATCAAAGTTCTGCTAAATTAATAGCAGGTGCTGTTCTTTCTTTATTTACTTCTTTGCGGCTAAAGGCCAGACCACTGGCGGATCCAGGGGGGGGGGGGGGAGGCATCAGGTGAAAAACAATGATCTTAGGAGAAAACGTTATGATGAAAACGGAAGTTTTTCTTCTTCTCTCGAGTGAGTGAATTTGAAGTTTGTATGTAGCAGAGTTCGCCATGGGCTGGGCTGGCTCTATGGGCCATGGGCTGGACCTGGGCTGGACCTGGGCCGGGCCTCAACTTTAAGGAAATCACTGGGCTCTGGATGGGCCTGGGCCTGACAATTTTGAAGTAATGCGCGCGTCGCACAAGCTCAGGTCAGAGCTCACAAATATTTTAACCAGCAGTTCACCTACACAGCAACACACTGTTGCTGTGGCTGTGTTTTCTTTTTTTGGATTGCATAGTTGGTTCATTGTTTCACATTTATAGTATACAAGTAAATATGCTAGGATAATGATTGCAAATTTTGTGAAAATAATGATTTGCTTAATCTGAACGGGCCGGACCGGGTCTGGGCCTCAATATTATGAATTTGACCGGGCCTGGTCCGGGCCTGGGCTTGGTGTTCATGGGCTTGGGCCGGGTCGGGCTGGGGGTTGGTGTGGGCCCGTGACGAACACTGGTATGTAGGTATCCCTTTCTTTCAATGATAGACAAAACAGCGCACCTGATGCAATTCAAGCAGCCCCGGTGACACTTAAAGGAAATAGTTCACCTTCAGCATGGGGTTTGAACTGATATAGCAGTTTTGTAGCCCGTGTTGGGAAACCCCTATCTGCAAGTTTTCTTGACTGAAAAGACTCTCCAGCCGAATATATTTGATTTTTTTGGCGAAGGAATGCAGTGCTGACGAAAGAATGCGCTGCTGGATCTGGCCCGGGCAGAGGCTACACCATCAGCCAATCAGCTTGTAGCTGGTACTAGCAAGCGAACCGCCGGCCGCCGGTTGGCACTTCTCTAATGCGAGTCTATCCTTACGCGACTACTTTCGAATCTGATTGGCTGAGCCATTTCTTCTCATTCGCGTGACGTCAGGACTCTGAATCAGATAGTGTGTATATAGTTTTGATAAGATGAATAATTTACGACCTTCTGTCCCCCTACTACCGCAGTATCATCCACCTTACTACCTCAGTACTAAATCGAACGAGAAGGCATTTTTATTTGTATTGTATTAAAGTACGAACTATCCACACGAATGGGGTTTGCACAGTTCATATACGGTAAATTGGCAGGCAACACAGGGTAAAATCACTGCATACAGACTACAGTTGTGGCAAGCACGTATACACACGACGCCGCCGCCGCCGCCGCCACACACGCGCACGCGCACGCACACACGAGCGAGCACGCACGCTCACATGCAGTACACCTCGCAGGTCGTAACACATCAAATCCGGCGTTGTGACGCTAGCCTACGCTTCAGCACTTTTACACTTGCGAACAGACATGCTGTCAAAGTCGCGTGGCAGTTCGTTCATGTAACGCGCAGCGAACATGAACTTCGAACTCCGGTGTTGGACAATGACAGAGCAGACATCACAAACATACCTACTACGTCTCCGTCTCCGTCTCCGTCTCCGTCTCCGTCTCCGTCTCCGTCTCCGTCTCCGTCTCCGTCTCCGTCTCCGTCTCCGTCTCCGTCTCCGTCTCTGCCGCCGCCCGTGCCGCCGCCGCCGCCGCCGCCGGGACCCAGGGGGCCAAAGGGTGCATAGCCCCCTCCCCAACCACCTGAAATCGGCACAAAATTGACACATTTCCTGAAATAGAAAACAATCTAAGCAACTTTTACTAAGGGAAATTTGTTTTACATCAGCCCCAGATTCAGACTGGTTATTGATTCGACTCTGATTGAATCGATTGGAATCGTTTAATCAAAATCCCTTGAATCAAAGAAGAATCGATTCACCACAGGATTTTTTTATTCATGAATCATGATTGAATCAAAACCCGCATAGGACATAAAAAGGCTGATTGCATCAAAAAGACTGTGCAATGCTATTTCAATGGTGAGTCAAACATGATTTGATTCTTTGAATCGGAAAGAATCATTT
>JAXIVJ010014251.1:22500-30000 GCA_036785665.1 Chirona hameri | reverse complement strand
AGAGGCTCCAGAGGCCGCAGTCAGCAGATACTACACAATATCTAGTGTTGTATGTAGTATGCACCCATCCTGTGCCTATACAACAGGTAACATAAGCCCAGAGCTGAGTGGAGCGCTTATGATGTCGACTGAAATAATTCAGATGTAGGTGTTTCCGTATTAGTCATACCTATATGAATCACCAGGCTTAAATCGGTGTAGGTTTTAATGCATCCTAACTAGGGTGAAAATCGTCAGTAACTTTATTATGTGCCTGCCGCATAAGATGCAGTCTGTCTCCAGCAAAAGTTTTCAATTGATGTTGTCAACTACAACACCAATTGAGATTGATGTTGTCAACCAATTCAAGGGTGTCCCAGAAAAAGGGACATATTTTAAATTCGTGATAACGAGAAAACTAGCAATGCCAAGGTATCCAAAAAAGAAAGAAAAAATATAGCCTTGTCAATGCTATTGTATTTGCAACCATCCACCATCGTATGTGTCCATTGACATCAGTTACAGCCAGACTGGTTATTGATTCAACACTGATTGAATCGGTTGGAATCGTTCAATCAAAATTCCTTGAATCAAACAATGATTAATTCACCACCAGATCTTTTGATTCATGAATCTTGATTGAATCAACACCCGCATCAAATCAAAGCTGATTGAATCAAAATATTTAACGATTCTTAACGATTTAAGTACACTGGTAAATTGTGCAAATACATACAGTCCCAGTGGCTACATTCATTTATACTGAAATAGTATTGCTGTAACAATGTTTTAATGATCATATATATGTATGTTTCCATTTGTATTCATTTGACATAAATTCACCACATATAGTTAAATGTTGAATCAAACGGGAATCGATTGAAGTATTTGTTTTGATTCTTTGAATCGGAAAGAATCAGTTCTCAAAATTGTATCCGTGAATCGAACGGTGATTGAATAATTCAGATTCGAAAATGAATCATGATTGAATCGTTCCAAAAAAAAATTGAATCAATAACCAGTCTGGTTACAGCACGTGCTCGAAGAAGTGCCCGCCCTCCCCCCCCCCCCCCCCCCCCCCTTCCGCTCCAAGCACAATGTTGCCCTCTTCTTCATGTTGAGAAAGACATTCTGAAGGAGAGCCCAACCGGCAAAACAGGTGGATCTGGTCCGGATCACGGCCCGATATAATCGACCAGAGGATTGGGTACGCGGAGAGGTGCACAGCCTGGTGTGCGGTCAGCAGCGAGGGCATAATCGGGCCCTTTTGGTTCGAGGATGGTACTGGAAGGACAGTCACTGTCGACGCTGAACGGTACAACAACGTGTTGGAGATGTTCCAGACAGCTCTTCAGAAGAGACAAGATGGTAGGACTGACATATCCTGGTTCCAGCAGGATGGGGCGCCACCTCATCGAGCCGGCACGAACCTGGCTTGGCTGCGCGAGCAGATTGGCACCCGTCTGATCGCTGCTGGAACCCCCACACCGTGGCCGGCCTGGCCCACTCGCCCGATCTGACCCCATTGGATTTCCTCCTTTGGTCAACTCAAGTCTGTGGTCTATCAGTCAGCACCGAAGACCATCCGGGACCTAAAGCTGGAGGTGTGACGCCAGATCAGACAGTGGCGGATCCATGATTTGCTAAGGCTATGGGCTTCAAGCCCGAGGGCGGCATATTTCCTCGGTGACAGGGGCGGCATGGTCCAGAGGGGCACCAATATGTAAATTTAACGGGTGAAATATGCCTCTTCCTTAACCCGCCTTTGCCCTACTTTTTCATATTTTCATATTTTTATGTTAACTTGCGCCATGCCGGGGGCGGGGTGCTTAGACGCCCTCCCCCCCCCCCCTCCTAAGGCGCGCCGCTGTTTTTTTCGAGGATAGCGAAAAAAACAGCGGCGCGCCGTTTTTGCCGTTTCAAAAACGGCGCACGGCGCACAGCGCCACCGTTTCAAAAACGGCACACGGCGCACAGCGCTGCCGTTTCAGCCGCCGTTTTTGGCACACCTGTTCGGGAATCAATTACCCACATTGTGTGCAATTCTTGACCACGGGTCGTCTCAGGTCAGGTCACGTGACCAACCTCCAAATAAGTTTGCGGTTGTACCACAGCCACAGTTTTTGGCCGATCGGTTTCAAACTTACAGGATTTCATAAGGTCGTAGGTACCTACAATTCGAATATCTAGGATTTTGAATATCAGTGACCTAAGGTCGCCGGTCGGGTCAATGTCGTGACCTCCCATTATAAGTCAATGGAAAATATTAAAATGTTTCCTATTTCGAGGATGCACATGATATCAGTCCAATTCCTTCTGGATCATGTTTTCATAGGCTAGTATTGATGATCCAGGTTCATTTTTTTGTTCAGTGACAACTACAGGGTCAGCCGAGGTCAGCTGAGGTCACCAACACGTTTTTGTCAATAACTCTCGATAGAATGAAGATAAAGAAGTGAAACCTGCATAAATATGTTTGTCTCGTCGAGACACGTCTCCCAATATGCAACATAACCTACTTGGGTCACCACTTGACCTTGACCTGAGGTCAAAGTTCTAAGTTGACCTAAACTGGTCCAAATGAATGTGATTCGAAGCGCTTCGACGAGACTAACATGATGTCGTCAAAATCATTGCCGTATCTGTATTAGGTAAAAGTTATTTGCGAACGTTTTGCCAAACAAAAAACTCTTTTAACATTTGATGGCCTCTGGAGCCCAAACTATTAACCTGAGATAACATTTGATGACAAGTGATGATTTAATATTTCAAGAGCTTTCGATTGCTTTTTTTTCGTTTGTTCCTAGCAATCATAATTCCCGACATATTTGGGGGTTTCTGGAGCGATGTCCTAAAACTGGAAAATCTGACTTTTGATGACCTCTGGTGACCTCAATATTGACCTGAACCAAAAAATGAAGAAATAGTTTTTTAATGAGCTTACGAACCGTGTTCTCGGTTTCCAATGAGGAAAATTTGTCAACGAAAAAGTGCACCAAGATTAGAAGTGAGAAGATTGCCAAAACAAAATATTTGGTTTCGCCCCCACCCCCACCCCCACACACACACACACTTTAAAATCGTTCCCGGGCCCCTGAATGAAAGAAACTGGCATTCTCTTCAAAATGGCTATCTCAGATTTGCTCTTCTTTTTTAGTTTTTGTCCCCCCCAAAAAAAAACTGATTTGTTTGGGAAAAATTTCACAAAATCTAAACTTTCGAAGATGTTTAAAAAACGGAATCTATATTAGATAGCGAAGTATGCACAATACCCACACCAAATTGCAAAGTAAAATATTTATTTTTGACTGACTTAGGGCTCCCAAGTCTCAAGTATGATTAACCCATGACGTAATTTTTTGAAATTGCATTTTATGGCTTTTAATTACAAGATACAGGCAAATCAATGCCACCACTGTATTTATTAGACTAAACTAGTCTAGCAACATTACTTTTTTATTTATATTAATCAATTTCAAATTTTGACCTTATGCTACCTGACCTCGACCTGAATTTCACCTAAGGTCCATTACATGGGATAAGGGTGTGAAAATGGCTACTACTATCAAATTCTACGTGTAAAAGAACCCATACATGTGTCGCATGACTTTCGTAGATCTCTTGCCAATAGTTATATTTTGTGACCTGCCATGACCTTTGCTTACAATCTCAATTTCGCTTATGCGGAAGATGTATTATGCCTCTGAGATCACTTTGCGCCATAATAGTCGCAATCTAAGTCTTTAAATGGAAAGTATAGCAAATCAACCCAAATACCTCGATTTTGACCTTTCACCTGACCGTGACCTGACTGGTGACCTCAGGGGCGTAGCTTCTCCAGACAAGTTGGGGGGGGGGCGGCTGAGCTGGAAAAAAATATTTTAAAGTACCACAACAATCCACAAAAATAGAGATTTCCTCCGGATTTGACCCACTTTCTCGTCCAAGTTGGGGAGGGGGGGCTGAAACCCCCTCAACTGAATAGGAAATACACCCCTGGGTGACCATATTTTGAAAATTTCACGTTTGCTTTACATGAGTCGCATTGAGAGCTTTCGATTGTCCTCTTACGCGTCTCGCTGCGGTTATTGGTTGGCAGATAACGAGGGGGCAGAATATCCCCCCTCCCTCAGCGGGGCGCGTTCGGCTGAATACCCCAGCGGGGCGCAGGTTAAAACCTTTTGAAAGTCTGGTTGCATGATCGGAAGGTCCGACTGCAGATCTAAGTACACGTAGGTTCACATGATTCACAAGATTCACATGATTTTTGTTTTTTTCCGGGCCTAACTACATGTAGCCCAGAGAAGCAAAACATATATTGTCGCAACATCTGGAAACTAAGTTGCAAACGTGGAAAAACAAGGAACAAAATATTGTGTTACGACAGTTGATTCGTTCTTATTGGGGCTTTAGTCGCGCCAATCCAAGGGGATTATAAAACGTTTTCAGCGTCGGTCAGCGATTTTTACGACATTTGGTCTCAAGGTCAAATCGAACTTCCTGTTTCCCAAAATCAGGTCCATTTTGACCTTACAGGTCTACTTCAAGGTCAGGTTCTAGGTCAAAGGACGGGGGACGCTGTAGCGCCCAAAGTCTGCGTCCGATTGCAACAAAAATGGTCTCAAACTATGCCCCGTGCCCATTCACAGGATGACAAGCATTCTTAGAGTTGTTCCCGTGACCTTCAAGGTCAAATTAAATGTCAAAGGACGGGAAATGCTGTAGCGCCCAACTTTGGGCGCTAAATTGTTTGGGCGGACCGTGTTCAGGTATGTCGGGCACGTAAAACTTTCGCTTCTAAATTATGCCGGACGCCAGGAATTGCTTGATCGGGTGGTGGGTCCAGGGCCTGCGCAACAAGCTATGCTTAGCGCGGGGCCTGACCTCGGAAATCCATCCACTCAAAAACATTCAGATAATTTTTTTTAAAACTTGAAGGTCACGGGGTACAACTCTAAGAATGCTCGTCACTCTGGAAATGGGTACGGGGAATCGTTTCAGACCATTTGTGTCGCGATTGGACAGTAACTTTGGGCGCTACAGCGTTCCCCGTCCTTTGACACTGAATTTGACCTTTAAGGTCACGGGCACAACTCCAAGCATACTTGTAATCCTGTAAATGGGCACGAAAAATCGTTTGAGACCATTTGTGTCGCGATCGGAAAGTAACTTTGTGCACTACAGCGTTCCCCGTCCTTTGACCTTGAACTTGACCTTGAAGGTCACGAGGCACAACTCTGAAAATGTTTGTCATCCTGCAACTGGGCACGGGGAATTGTTTGAGGCTATTTTGCCGCGATTAGACGGTAGTTTTGGGCGCTACAGCGTCCCCGTCCTTTGACCCTGAATTTGAATTGAATGTCACGAGGCTTGACCTTCAAGGTCACGGGGCACAACTCTGAAAATTATTGTCATCTTGGAACTGGGCACGAGGAATCGTTTGAGACGATTTTGTCGCAATCGGAAGGTAACTTTGGGCGCTACTGCGTTCCACGTCCTTTGAACCTGAATTTGACCTTGAGGGTCACGGGACACAACTCTGACAATTCTTGGCATCCTGAAAATGGGCACGTGGAATCGTTTGAGGCTGTTTTGTCCGTGATTGGATGGTAACTGTGGGAGCTACAGCGTTCATTGTCCTTTGACCTTGAAGGTTACGGGGCACAACTTTGAAAATTATTGTCATCCTGGAACTGGGCACGGGGAATCGTTTGAGACCCTTTTGCTTCGCGATTGGACAGTAACTATGGGCGCTACAGCTTTCTCCGTTCATTGACCCTGAATTTGACATTGAATGGTACAGGGCTTGACCTTGAAGGGTACGGGGCACAACTCATAAAATTTTGTCATCCTGGAACTGGGAACAAGGAATCGTCTGAGACCATTTTGTCCGCGATTGGACGGCAACTTTGGCCGCTACAGCGTTCCCCGTCGTTTGACCTTTAATTTGATCTTGCAGGAGACCAGTAAGGTCAAAATGGACCTGATTTTTGAAAGCAGGAGGTTCGATTTGACCTTAGCACCAAATCGCGTAAAAATCGGTGACCGACGCTGGAAACGTTTCTGTGGAGCTGTGGACATCATGGACATTTGACTCCGAGCTATTTTTCTCCAAGCTATTTTTAGGCGCCCCGAATGTGAAAGGTACAATACGTCGGCCCCTTGAACGCCTCGCCAGGCATATTAAAAAAGTGTCATGGTTATATCATGGGGTCCAGGCCTCTTCGTAGGCGCCATCCAGGGCGCTATCGGGGGTGGGGGAGGGGGGCAAAGGCGTGTTATTATTTTGGAAGGTCACGGGTGCCTGGTCGCCGTCGGAGGGAAGCTGAAGACGCCAGGGTGCCATCATTCTGAGTGCGTCGGGACACCGCATCGCTTTCGGGCTGGCAAGGTGTCATTCGGGGCGGTATGATACCTTCCGAGGGCAGCAAGACGTCTTCCGAACTCCGAAGGCGGCATAATGCACTCTGAGGCAGTGGCGTACCCAGGATTCACTCCAAGAGAGGCATTTTTTATCAGGAGGGGGGGGGGGGCATAATGTACCCCCACCAAAAAAAACTCACCGGATTTGGCTCACTATATTTTTAGAGGGGCATATTTTTTTATTTTTTTAATGTTTTTAAAAAAAAATATCGAAATAGGGCCCTTCGGGCTCTATTTTCAAACGGGCACATGCGGCCAAGGGGGCACGCACGGACCTTCAGGAGGGGGCAATTTCACCGCCCCCCCCCCCCCCCCCCCCCCACTTGGTTACGCCTATGCTCTGAGGGCGGCAAAATGTCTTCCGAGGGCGGCAAGATGTTTTCCGAGGGCGACATGATGCTTTCCGAGGGCGGCATAATGCACTCTGAGGGCGGCATGATGCCTTCCGAGGGCGGGATAATGCGCTCTGAGGGCGGCAAGATGCCTTTCGAGGGTGGCAATTAATAAAAAAACATTAGTCCGAATGTTTTTGAATGGATGGGTTTCCGAGGTCAAGCCCCGCGCTAAGCATAGCTTGCTGCGCAGGCCCTGACCCCACCACCCGATCAAGCAATTTCTGGCGTCCGGCAGAATTTAGAAGCGAAAGTTTTACGTGCCCGACATACCTGGACACGATCCGCCCCGCCCTCTGACGTCACCTGACCTTGAGTGCGACCGCTGCCACCGGCCACAGGCCATCCCAGTCAGTGGCAAATAGCGAGCGCCTCCAACCAGGGCTGCCACTACCGGGTGAGGTCAGAAGTCCAGCGCTCTCCCAACTGAGCTACATGGGCGGAAAAAAAATGTCTCCGAGGGCGGCATGATGCCTTCCAAGAGCGGCATAATGCGCTCTGAGGGCAGTAAGATGCCTTCCGAGGGCGGCATATTGCACTCTGACGGCGGCATAATGTGCTCTGAGGGCGGCAAAATGCCCTTTCGAGGGCGGCAAGATGTCTTCCCAGGGCGGCATGATGCCTTCCAAGAGCGGCATGATGCGCTCTGAGGGCGGCAGGATGCCTTCCTAGGGCGGCATATTGCGCTCTGAGGGCGGCATAATGT
>JAXIVJ010014251.1:0-17500 GCA_036785665.1 Chirona hameri | reverse complement strand
CGCCCGCACGCCCGCACGCCCGCACGCCCGCACGCCCGCACGCCCGCACGCCCGCACGCCCGCACGCCCGCACGCCCGCACGCCCGCACGCCCGCACGCCCGCACGCCCGCACGCCCGCACGCCCGCACGCCCGCACGCCCGCACGCCCGCACGCCCGCACGCCCGCACGCCCGCACGCCCGCACGCCCGCACGCCCGCACGCCCGCACGCCCGCACGCCCGCACGCCCGCACGCCCGCACGCCCGCACGCCCGCACGCCCGCACGCCCGCACGCCCGCACGCCCGCACGCCCGCACGCCCGCACGCCCGCACGCCCGCACGCCCGCACGCCCGCACGCCCGCACGCCCGCACGCCCGCACGCCCGCACGCCCGCACGCCCGCACGCCCGCACGCCCGCACGCCCGCACGCCCGCACGCCCGCACGCCCGCACGCCCGCACGCCCGCACGCCCGCACGCCCGCACGCCCGCACGCCCGCACGCCCGCACGCCCGCACGCCCGCACGCCCGCACGCCCGCACGCCCGCACGCCCGCGCGCCCGCGCGCCCGCGCGCCCGCGCGCCCGCGCGCACGCACGCACGCACGCACGCACGCACGCACGCACGCACGCACGCACGCACACACACACACACACACACACACACACACACACACACACACACACACACACACACACACACACACACACACACACACACACACACACACACACACACACACACACACACACACACACACACACACACACACACACACACACACACACACACACACACACACACACACACACACACACACACACACACACACACACACACACACACACACACACACACACACACACACACACACACACACACACACACACACACACACACACACACACACACACACACACACACACACACACACACACACACACACACACACACACACACACACACACACACACACACACACACACACACACACACACACACACACACACACACACACACACACACACACACACACACACACACACACACACACACACACGCGCGCGCGCGCGCGGCGCTGCTGGAACAACAAGCCAGCCCAACTCTCCCGAATCTCGGCTGCCTGTCAATACATCCGGCTGTGTGGGACTCGCACCAGAACCGCACGTCTCGCTATTTATTTCCACAGGGAGCGCGCATGATCGAAGGACATAAACATAGACACATAAACGACGACGGCATGCACATGATGAGCCATTCACTCGCGCCCAGAGGCTCGACTACGCTAAAGCTTCGTAAGGAAAGTAAGTAAAGCGGCTTTTAGTTCAAGCTCGCCTAACGGTCTACTGTGGAATTTTACAAAGTAAGTCTTTATCTGAAATAGTTTTAACTGACTGGTTGAATGGACTAGTTGCAGGTTGTTTGGTGAATATTTGCAAAACAATAAGAAAAATGTGCTGATGAACTTGATACGCACCATGTTGCATACAAATATATATTTCGCGAGATATGTGTATGCAAAAGTGTATAATTTATAAAGCACTTGATGTTGTGACGTCAGATGGCAATAGTGAGCCGCCGTCCACCGGAAAAGCAGGGCATTTCCCGGCGTTTCCCGTGGAAAATAAAAATGATTGTTATTAACATATTAACCTAATCCTCAAATTATTCGAAACAAATTAAAGTTAAAACTGTTTCGGGTGTATTTGGGCACTGCCCTTTATCGACAGAATGCAACACGCAGTAACCATCGCTCTGTACATGCCGTTGTTTTCTTCTTCTATGCCTCATGTACAGGCGGTATATTCTGACTATCCTCAGAACGGCGAAGTTCCTGATAATATTTACATGCTAATATTGTACGCGGTCAACAGTCATATTTCTACTTTGCAACTCGCCGAAAATAAAATAAAATGGTTAAAGGGAAATCATTACCTTTTTATTGATTTATCTGCATTGTTTTAGTACACATGTATGGTATCAGATTGATCGCATCTCAAATTAAAAGTGAATTAACAACTCTTTTCTATTTCGAAAATTACATTTTGGGAAATTAAAAAATATTTACTTATATATGGTGAGTCGGTGACGAACAGTATGATCCATCACTATCTCTGGTTTGAATATTGATTTGTAAACAAATCATAGGGCCAGAAATGAAGAAGTGCGCCAAAAAGCGTGACAACGTCCCTGATTGGTCAATGAAACAAATCGCCGACACTAAGGGTGCGATCGGCAACACGACGAATTCGCCGTTATCACGATAAATTCGTCGGTGATTCGTCGGTCAGCGAATATTCGTTCAGTTTGTGTTCGGCAACACGACGAATCTGCAAACAAG
This sequence comes from Chirona hameri, assembly GCA_036785665.1. Lineage (NCBI taxonomy): Eukaryota > Metazoa > Arthropoda > Thecostraca > Balanomorpha > Balanidae > Chirona > Chirona hameri. Next base: position 15,180 of record JAXIVJ010014251.1, on the reverse strand, counting down.
CGAATTCGCCCGACGAATTCGCTCCGTCTGAGCGCGAATTTCCAAACCAGTCGTCGGGAGGGCTAATTTCTTTCGAAAGTCCGATAAAATGACCAATGCTTAACAAACATTACGAAAAAGAATATGACATACCCTGTCTCTACCACTGAACAATGAACATCATTTCTGACAAAGTTCAAAGTACCGTGATTTCTGATAACAAGTAAAATAACTACACAAACCATGACACGGCGCAGCAGGGACACAACCGGCGGATAGTTGTTTTTGTTCCAGAACGCACGAGACAGCGAATTCGTCGGAGAACGAATTCGTTGGATTCATCGGAGAGCGAATTCGTCGTGTTACCGATCGCACTATATATAGGTCGCCGTTGGGTGCATAAGTGAACTTTCGATTTCATTGCCATTTTTGTATTGTTTCATGATGACATTTTGGAAAAAATATATTTGTAATGATAAACTTAAACTTAGTGTTATATACAGCCAGAGACAAAACAAAATAAAACTCGTAATGTTGAAAATACATGAACCAATTTTCACAAATTGAGGATCGCAACCACTACTAGGCCGTCGTTCAATGTTTGTTGATTTTAAGGGAAAGTAGGGCACATAATCACTATCAACAGAGTGGAAGGAATATTTTCCATACCATTTCGTCAAAAAGCAATACCGGATTTTGGTGAACACCGAAATTCGTTACCAAGTACTTGAGAGAACCGTTCGTTAAAAGTGTGGAACCCCTATCAACTTTAACTTGAGATATCTTTCGGTAGGAATGTTTATATGCAAAAAGTAATAAATTTACAATATATTTTGGTCTCGTCTGTCGATTTCAAGTGACAACTACATTGTTGTGGGAAAAGGTCATTATTTCCCTTTAAGCGTTTTCCTCTGAATTATTGTTCACACCAAACTGCTCAGAAATTCGTGGAAATGTATGCTGTGTGTATTGAAAACACAAAGCGTCATCCTAATATCTTCTACAGCACACGTTCGAGATAGGCTCCGTTTCGGCTGAGACACAGCTCTGCCATCCGCCTCAGACTCACTACTGCTTACGGGCACATGTCGGCGGGGATGGCCCGCACTGCAGCTCCCACGGCTCTCTTTAGTTGCTTCCTGGTCTGGAGATTCTCCTTAAACACCTATAACTCTTTTAGGTGCCTCCACAGGAAGAAGTCAAGGGGTTGAGATCCTGAGACTACCCTCACTAAAACACTGTCCCAGAAACCACTTGCAAAATGCGACCGTGCCCTCTATGCTGTTCTGAAATAGCTTCTGCCGGGTCCAGAGCTCGTATGGATTATGGACAGAGATCATCCCTAGGACCTGTGGTTGTAGCGAATCGCTAAAATGCCTTTGATGATTGATTTGGTCACATGGTAGAATTATACAGTTTTAGTTTGATGCTTGTTTCTGTAAAGCCGCGTGATTACGAATGCAATGACATCTGGTTTAGGGTGCGATCGGCAACACGATGAATTCGCTCTCTGACGAATCCAACGAATTCGCTCTCCGACGAATTCGCTGTCTCGTGTGTTCTGTAACAACAAAATTATCCGCCGGTTTTGTCACTGCTGCGCCGTGTCATGGTTTGTGTAGTTATAGGACCATGGTTTGTGTGGTTATTTTACTTGTTTTCAGAAATCACGGTACTTTGAACTTTGTCAGTACTCAGCAACACTGCAGTCAATACAGCAATACTGCAGATGACGTTATGGCACACTGCAAAAGAAATTAGCCCTCCCGACGACTGGTTTGGAAATTCGTGCTCCGACAGAGCGAACTCGTCGGGCGAATTCGCTCGTTTGCAGATTCGTTGTGTTGCCGAACACAAACTGAGCGAATATTCGGTGACCGACGAATCACCGACGAATTCGTCGTGATTACGGCGAATTCGTCGTATTGCCGATCGCACCCTAAATTATCCGTTGCACGTGCTTTGATTTCCGTGCGCTAAGTATGCTGCTTATTTTTCTATTGAACCTCCATATTAAAAACCAGTAAGGCGCCGTAGTTGGCGATGAACGAGCGAGCGCGAAGGAAATGTATGGGAATTTCAACTCCATCGGGCGAGTAGTTTATGAGATACAAAAAAGGGTGCCCACGTGCAGAAGCACCCATCTTTGACTTGTGAGAAAGTGGGGGCTGAGAGGTCCCTAACATACACCAAATTTGAACACAATCGGCTCAGCCGTTCCCGAGATATAGAATAGGGGTGTGCACGTGCGCACGTGCAAAGCCACCCCGCCCCCGACTTGTGGAAAGGCGGCGGCTGAGAGGTCTCTAACCACGCACCAAATTCGAACACAATCGGCTCCGTCGTTCCTGAGATGCAGAATAAGGGTGTGCACGTGCGCACGTGCAGAGGCACCCACACCCGACTTGTGGGAAACTGGCGGACACACACCAAATTTGAACACAATCGGCTCAGCCGTTCCTGAGATATATAATAGGGGTGTACACTGTGCACGTGCGTACGTGCAGTCACCCCACCCCTGAGTTGTATGAAAGTGACGGCTGAGGGGTACCTAACCACACACGAAATTTTCACATAATCTGCCTAGCCGTTGCGGAGTTATTGCGAGAAAATACTTTTAAATACCCCTCACGCGGTACGCGCCACGCGCAGTGGTAGTAACTCACATGAGTCAGCACCGGTCTCAAATAAGGAAGGTTGGATGGGGCTGCTCAGCAAAGAAGTCCGCTTGTCAATCGGACGTGCGGTTGCAGAGATATGAGCTTCTCAAAAGCGTCGCCACGGGTCGGGTCGGGCCAAGCCGGGCCGGGCCGGGCCGCTCATAATCAGATTTTTCCCATACACCAGTAAGGCGCCGTAGTTGGCGATGAACGAGCGAGCGCGAAATAAATGTATGGTGAATTTCAACCCGATCGGGCAAGTAGTTCCTGAGAAACAAAAAAGGTGCGCACGTGCGTACGTGCAGAGGCACCCCATCCTCGACTTGTGGGAAACTGGTGGTTGAGAGATCCCTAAACACACACCAAATGTACACACAATCGGCTCAGCCTTTGCAGAGTTTTTACGAGAAACCACTTTTCAACACCCCTCACGCGGCACGCGCCACGCGCAGTGGTAATCACCCACATGAGTCGGCACTGGTTGCTGTTATGTTTTGAAGGTAAAGTGTTGCCACACTTCCTGTGACACAGTGATTAGCTGTTTGTCCGTGTGGTGGCGCTGGCGCTGCCCCGCATTGTTTGAGACGAATACAGTTATGAGCCCGGACCCGCCGAGTGTGGACGTGCTGCATGTCGCTGGCTGCCGAGAAAGACAGACACCTACGCAACATAACATGGCGCGGTCGGTAGGACATGAACCTACACTCCCGAAGGGAATCTGATTCTGACAGCACAGCGGGGAGACAGGCGACCACAGTGCTTCGACGGTCAGCACAGCGGGGAGACAGGCGACCACAATGCTTCGACGGTCAGCACAGCGGGGAGACAGGCGACCACAGTGCTTCGACGGTCAGCACAGCGGGGAGACAGGCGACCACAGTGCTTCGACGGTCAGCACAGCGAGGAGACAGGCGACCACAGTGCTTCGACGGTCAGCACAGCGGGGAGACAGGCGACCACAGTGCTTCGACGGTCAGCACAGCGAGGAGACAGGCGACCACAGTGCTTCGACGGTCAGCACAGCGGGGAGACAGGCGCCCACAGTGCTTCGACGGTCAGCACAGCGGGGAGACAGGCGACCACAGTGTTTCGACGGTCAGCACAGCGGGGAGACAGGCGACCACAGTGTTTCGACGGTCAGCACAGCGGGGAGACAGGCGACCACAGTGCTTCGACGGTCAGCACAGCGGGGAGACAGGCGACCACAGTGCTTCGACGGTCAGCACAGCGGGGAGCAGCGACCACCGCCAGCAGCGGCCCCATGGGAGACGGGCGCCCGCTGCGGCATGACGGCCCACCGGGACGGGCAGGCATGTGACGGCATGTGACGGCATGTGACGGGGGCGGGCAGGCATGTCCGGCATGTGACGGGGACGGGCAGGCATGTCCGGCATGTGACGGGGACGGGCAGGCATGTGACGGCATGTGACGGGGACGGGCAGGCATGTCCGGCATGTGACGGGGACGGGCAGGCATGTCCGGCATGTGATGGGGGTGGGCAGGCATGTGGTGGCATGTGGCGGCATGTGACGGGGACGGGCAGGCATGTCCGGCATGTGACGGGGGCGGGCAGGCATGTGGCGGCATGTGGCGGCATGTGACGGGGACGGGCAGGCATGTCCGGCATGTGACGGGGACGGGCAGGCATGTCCGGCATGTGACGGGGGCGGGCAGGCATGTCCGGCATGTGACGGGGGCGGGCAGGCATGTGGCGGCATGTGACGGGGGCGGGCAGGCATGTGGCGGCATGTGGCGGCATGTGACGGGGACGGGCAGGCATGTCCGGCATGTGACGGGGACGGGCAGGCATGTCCGGCATGTGACGGGGGCGGGCAGGCATGTGGCGGCATGTGGCGGCATGTGACGGGGACGGGCAGGCATGTCCGGCATGTGACGGGGGCGGGCAGGCATGTGGCGGCATGTGGCGGCATGTGACGGGGACGGGCAGGCATGTCCGGCATGTGACGGGGACGGGCAGGCATGTCCGGCATGTGACGGGGGCGGGCAGGCATGTGGCGGCATGTGGCGGCATGTGACGGGGACGGGCAGGCATGTCCGGCATGTGACGGGGACGGGCAGGCATGTGACGGCATGTGACGGGGGCGGGCAGGCATGTGACGGCATGTGACGGGGACGGGCAGGCATGTCCGGCTGTAGGACGGAAATGCCACAGCTGTCAGGCGCAGGGACACTTTGCTGCTGTCTGCCGGCACCAGCCAGCTGAACCACAGAGGCGCGGCAGGAGCACCAGTCGGCATTGCCAGGGCCGTGCAAGCGATAACACATACAGTCCCTTGTCGGACAGCGGGCGACGTCCGTGCCATCTCGGGGTGCCAGGCTGGTACCCGACGTCAGGATGAGCGGCCTGACGGCGCGCGGCTCGCCTCGGGTCCAGTTACAGCTTCACCGGTCAAACGGAGGTGGAACGGCTACAACACACTGGACGCCCGACACCGGAGCTGAGACATCAGCTCTGTCGCTGCGGTGTGCTGAGAAGTTCGGCATCAAGCGGGGAGACTTGACGCCAATGACGATCAGACTGCTCAGCGCGGATATCCCGGAGATGCGGTGTTTCGCCACTTGCAGCCTTACTCTCCAGCTTGGTCATGTCCAGCACACCGTTCAGGCAGCAGTCGTCAGTATCTTAAACGGTCCATTGCTCTCGTGGCACGACAGCATCAAACTCGGCATTCTCCCAGAGAACTACCCTCAGCAAATACGTACTGTGACGAGAACTGCAGCTGCTAAAGACGATGAAGACTCTGAGGAAGATGTCTACACTTCAGAAGAAGATGCCGCCAACCAGGAGTCAAGACCGGAATCCCAGGACAGCCAGTGTGTTGAGAAGAGTACGTTGCAGAAGATGCCGCCACTGTGGAGCCCGAAGACCGTTGGAGCTGCGTCCCGTGGATTGCCACTGCTCCACGAGAAGCAGGAGCACCTCAGCCAGATGAAGGCCGCCTTCCCGCGGGTGTTTGATGCATCCGATCCGCTGCGTGAGATGGCCGGCGGGCTGATGGAGATCGAGCTCACAGAAGATGCCGTCCCAATCGCGGTCCGCGCCCCTCGCGCCATACCGTTCTGTTGGCGCGATGAAGTACGGGAGCAGCTTGACGACATGGTCCGGAAAGAAGTCATCGAACCAGTGCACCATCCTACTCTCTGGTGCCACCCTCTGGTGCCAATGCCGAAGACGTCGGAAGACGGGACGTTGTCTGGATGTCGACTGACCGTCAATTTCACCAGGCTGAACAAGTTCGTGAAGCGGCCTGTGCATCCCGTGCGAAGCACGCACGACGCAGTGGCGTCCATCGGCACGGAAGTTCGGTTCTTCACGAAGCTCGACGCGAAGGCCGGCTACCACCAAGTTCCCGTCAGAGAAGAAGACCGGGACTTCACCACCTTCATTACACCGTGGGGCCGGCTACGGTTCCGGAGAGCGCCCATTGGACTGGTCTCATCTGGTTGACGTATTCTACAACCAGAGAGGTGACCATGCTTTATGAGACGTGCCGCGGACATGCAAGGTCGTTGATGACGTCATTGCCTGGGATTACGACTAAAACGACCATCTGAGGCAGGTCTGGACCATCCTCGCTCGCTGTGAAGACAACAGGATCACCCTAAACCCGAAAAAGTGTGTCTTCGCAGCGGAGTCAGTCGACTTCTGTGGCTTCACTGTCGGAGCGTACGGCTACACGCCCGACATAAAGAAGACGGCAGCAGTCTCCGGCTTCCCCCAGACAGAATGTCTGACGGACCTCCGGTCCTTTCTTGGACTGGTCCATCAGATGGGCGCGTTCTCACCGGACGTGGCACGCGCTGCAGAGCCACTGCGACAGCTTCTGCGTCCGAAGAACGCGTGGCTGTAGACTGAAGAGCACACCAAGGCGTTCGATGAAGTCAAGGCGGCGCTGGTGAAGCCACCGGTTATCAGTTTCTTCGACCCCCACAGAAGAACAGTTCTGGAGACAGATTCAGCACGTCTGAAGGGCCTGGGCTTTTGCCTCAGGCAGCAAGAGATGAAGCGGGAGACTGGCATCTGATCCAGTGTGGGTCACGCGACAGACACGGAGACAAGATACGCCGTGATCGAAGTCGAGATGCTGGGCATCGTGTGGGCCATGAAGAAGTGCACCATCTACCTGCAAGGGATGCAGAAGTTTGAACTAACTACCGATCACCGGCCACTCGTCCCTATCTTGAACGACAAGAGCTTTCAGGACATCGCTAATCCCCGTCTCCAGCGACTGCGGGAGTGCCTGGCGCCCTACAACTTTGTAGCAGCGTGGCGCCAGGGCAAGCTGAATGCCATCCCGGATGCCCTGTCGAGACATCCCGTGGAGAAGCCCACGAAATAAGATGAAGCCGCCGTAAAGCAGATCGGCCATCAGCTCTCCAGCATGATCATCCGTGCCGTAACCAGCGTTGAGGAGGACGGGACAGCTGTCTCACCGTTCGAAGACGCATCGCTGTCAGCATTGCGCGCGGCTTCCGAGCGTGATCCTGAGATTCTGGCTCTCAGAGAAGCAGTGCTGTCAGGTTTCCCTGACCACAAGTCAGATGTCGCCCCGCAGGTCCGGCCGTACTGGAACATGCGGGATCGACTGTCGGTAGACGGCGACCTAGTCATCTGCGGGCAGCGGATCGTCATCCCTAGCAGCATCCGCCGTGACGTTCTGCAGAAGCTGCACGCCAGTCATCAGGGAGAAGAGAGGACTAAAAGAAGGGCGAGACAGGTGGTCTACTGACCAGGAATCGACCACGACATCTCCAACGTGGTGAAGTCCTGCCAAGAGTGCCGGCTTCATCTGCCGAAGCAGCAGAAGGAGCCGATCATCCAGATGCCTCTGCCGAAGAGAGCATTCGAGGTCGTCTCGGTGGACTTCTTCCGAGTTCGCTGGCCGCACGTACTTGGTGTACGCTGACCGGCTGTCAGGCTGGCCCTGTGTCTGTCACATGGGCCGGACAGCGTCAGCGCATCAGCTGACGACCAATCTGCGGCAGGTGTTCGCGTCGACTGGGGTGCCGAGTCTGCTCCTGAGCGACGGAGGACCTCAGTTCGCTGCCAAGAAGACGAGAGATTTCCTGGCGAAGTGGAATGTCAAGCACCAGCTATCCTCGCCGTATTACTCTCAGGCGAACGGACATGCAGAAGCAGCCGTAAAAGCGGTCAAGAGGCTTATCAAGAAGGTGATCGTCAGAGGCGACCGACGCGTTCGCACAGGCATACACGAGAGGATCCAGGATGGTCGGGAGGGAGGGTAGGTTACACATCTCAACAACGACCAATCAGAGAGCAGAATTATAAATTACGTAAGTATGCTTTTTTATTTTAAATACTGACAATTTGGAAGAATGTATGGTAAAGTGTCCCTTTCTATATTTTTTATTTGCTTTTTATCAAATACATAAAAAAGTGGGTTAGGTAACCTGCAACTAGTCCATTCTATCTTCTTCCGCTGACAAACGTTGTAATTTGTTGGTCACAATGCCTATTTTAACATGTTAACTGGAGGGAAGGGGGGGTCCCCCCCCCCCCCAAGTGAGCCGTTTTGCCCCCCCCCCCCCGTCAAGAAATTTTGCCCACCCTGATTTAATTAATTCCATGACATTTTTCGCTTGCTAGGTATTAAAATAAAATAAAATATACCTACCTGGTAATACATTTATGAAAATCAAATGATCAATTCCATGATATTCCTAAGTTTTAGTATTTCCCAGCCAAAATAAGTATCATTACATTATTTCCGAAATATCATGAATTTCAATATCCTTTGAATAATTGCTCATTAGCGGCAGAGTAAGGGAGATTGGGGGTTGTTGGACCAGGAACGTCGACACATAAAATGGAGTGGGTGGGGGGGGGGCAACCTGAACTAGGTGGTTGCCCCCCTCCATAGGGTTAATATTAAAATCCTGCTAATCTTGGGGTCCGGAGCGATCTTGGGGGCGGCTCCCGGCCCCTCGGGTGGCGACGCCAATAGTTGGGAGAGTGGACTATATTTCCATAATGCTCACAGATATTTATCAGAAATCACTGTTTGTGCATTGCCCATTATCCTATCAAATTTTCCACTAAGACTCTTTGCCTTTCGAGGCAGGTGCATTTGCATCACTCAAAATGTGCTGTTGTGTATCTTACACCAAAGTGCCGTGCCGGGGAAGAGCGTTTGGACCGCCTCCCCCCCCCCCCCCCCCCCCCACCTCCCTAAGGGTTTTCAAGGATAGCGAAAAAACGGCGAAACGCAGCGCCGCAAAATTTGACACAGTTGTTGGGGCATCAATTATTCACATTGTGTGAAAGTTTAGATCCCGGGTCAACTCAGCTCAGGTCACCATGTCACGTCAAGTGACCTTACCTCCAAAAATCATTGTCGTCGTGCCGAAGCCACAGTGTTTGTCCGAGATATTTGAAACTTACAGGATTTTTGGTAAGGCCATAAGTACCTGCAAATCGCATATCTCGATTTGTTATATCAGTGACCTAAGGTCAGGTCAATTTCGTGACCTCCCATTAGAGTCAATGGGAAGATATGTAAATGCTTCATATTCAGAGAGAATATGCATTAGATCAGAGTCAATTCTTTCATAATCATGTTATGTTAGGCTCATTCTTGATTATTCGGATGCAATTGTTGCTCCGTAACTTCTGCAAGGTTAGCTGAGGTCATCTGAAGTCACCAGCACATTTTTGCCAATCACTCTTGATATAATAATAAATACGTGTGAATGACACCCACTGTGTTCGTCTCGTGCGAGTGCATTACCCCATATGCAACATGACCTACATTGGGTCAACACATCATTAATATGATTCAAAGCGTCTTGATGAGACACACACGTTCGTGGCAAAATTATTGCTCTATGTTCAACCGATATGCAAAACAAGTTATTCACGAAAAACTTGTTTTGCAGAAAATGCCATCGTGACCTTTGTTGACCTCTGGAGCCTAAAGATTTGCAGGACTTGAGCTAACATTTGAGGACACCAATAGGCGATTGCATTTTTCATCAGCTTCAGCTGTCGATTGCTTTTTCCGTTTTTCCTAAATATCATATAGGTCCGAAATATATGGGGGTTTTCTGAAGCAGTCATAATGCATAGCAAATTTGACCTTTGATGACCCTCTGGTGACCTCAATTTTGACCTGAGCCAAAAAAATGGCCATCATAGTTTGGACATAATTTGTGACGTGCTATAGATCAGTGATTTTGGATTCCGTCTACTCCTCATAGGAGACGAGTTAGAAGGGGCGTTTAGACGCCCCCCCCCCCCCCGTCACGGCGAAGGTGTCGCCGAGCACCGGCACGGCGCTTGTTAAGTGCTTTTCTTTCTCCGCAAGGTTTACCTATGAATGTTTTGACTTGATTTCAAAATAGACACCAGAGGCCATTCTTATTTTTAAAAAATCGAGCCGTGGCTCGATTTTTGTTTTAAAGAATGGTTTCAGGACTCGCGCGGGGAGATGCGTAGCGTCGAAAAAAGCGCCTCGTAAATGCAGAAGCAAAGTCAAATAATATACAGGTATTTTACACACTGCCCAAAACATAACAGATTTCCAGTCCTGAGGCCATTCTTATAATACAAATAAAAAATATAGCCAGCTGCAGTGGGTTGATTTTTGTTTAAATAAAGAATGGCCTCAGTCTTCGTAATTCGTTGAACCAGAGGACTCCGCAGCAAAATTGGGCCATAGCCTCGATCGCTTTCGGCCTAATGGCAAACCCACGCCATGGGATTATATCTGTAAGAAGACACGTTGTCAATTGTAATAAAACCATTGAAATATCAGGCGAGCAACCATTTTTATGCATAGTGATCCCCATCAATATTTGGGCGGCTCCATTTTGTTTTGCAATCAATTATCTTATTTATGGAAAGGTGAAAGTAAGAATCCTGTGGCGTAAAGATGGGCCTAGCTCTGACCTGACCCGAGGGCAGGTCAAGGTCAAGTCAAGGTCGCTATTTCACATCGATCGAGGCGTCTCTACAAGCCAAACATAATGGTAAAAATCACATTGCTTTATATTGATTCTGTAAAAAAGTTATGGAATAAAAATGACGCATTACCTCTGGGTAAATATATTTTACCTCGTGAAGGTCGCAGGACACCAATGTCACATGGATCTTAGTATTTTGCAAAAGTTCGTGATTCTGATGAAAATTGGGCACATTTAGCCATTTCCTGTGGATTTATAGGTATCATGCACTATCACTATCCACTATGCACTATGCACTGTCATGTTTCCCAATGACTTATAATTGGGTGGGTCACAAAATCGACTTCACCCTTGAGATCACCGATATAAAAATCATCCGAAATAGGCAGAATTGTAGGTATCTATGACCTGATTAAATCCTGTGAGTTTCCTACTGATCGTAAACAATCTGGCTGCGGCACGACCTTACATTTTTGAGGAGGTGGGATCACTAGACTTTGACCTGAGGAGACCCGTGAGCAAAACATTAACAGGATTTGGGTAATTGATAAGCGAACAGTTGTGCCAAAAATGGCGGCGCGAAAATGCCGTCGTTTTCCGCTATTTCCAAAAAACCAAGGGGGGAGTATATACGTCCCTGTTGTTTGCATACCTAAGTTAATTAGAGCCAATCAACCTTGAGTTTCTTCGGTCTTTTCATGCTCTGCATGCCCAACGTGCTCAACCTGCCACACGAGTTGAATCAAATTACAACAATTATGGGGTAAGTTGAGCAATACGTAACATTTTATTTCGTGTCATTTTTAAACTATAAACGTGGGTTTGTGAAAATAGTTGGTTTTTAATTAGGAAATTAGGTCAATGTTCGGCCCCTTCCAGTCGTTTTGGAGGCTCTGGCTCGATTGGTTCACTGGATCCACCGTTGATTATTGAAGCCGTATTTCCTATTCAATGAAAGCATGACATTTGAAACTGTATTGCGGTATAAACAACTCGAGCTCGAACATTACACTCAGTGTTGAATACCGCTTTCTGGACATTATAATTGGACTTAGTTTATGAAAAATGTACAAGTGCAGAAAGAATTACATTCTAGCAATACACAAAATACCATGTGTACACCTATGGTATGGCTTGAGTTGTTAGGCAAAAACGGTTAACTGGCATTTTCCATCAGAATCACGCTTACCAGGGCGGTGGATCCAGGGTGGGCGGGGGGGGCTAGTCCCCCCCCCCCCCCCCGAGCCTCGGGTCTCGCCCAGGTCCGCATTTGCCCCCCCCCCTTCCCCCCCAGTGGTTTTCCTTAAAATAGGCCCTGGAGTAACATGTCTGATTCAAGCCACTTGACCAGACTTATACTGACAGCTCGACGTGCTCGTGTGCGTTCTTTGCTTAGAGCAAGTTTTTAATGAAATTCGCACTACAGTCAATGATAGCAAGAACAGAGCTGTCTTTTTTCCGATATATGAAAGCGAAAAGTCAATACAAGAAGTGTCTCATGACGGAGAGTATGAGTAACTGTGTGGCAAGTCTGTAAAATGGAGACCAGAATTCAGGTTTTGTATGATTTTTACATACATTCTCTCCAAGGATTTTGTTTTCAATAGTCTCTACAAGGATCATCCAAGGATTTTGTTTTCAATAGTTTCCTTTCGTAAAGCACAGCCAAACATTACACTCAGTGTGAATGCCGCTTTCTGAACATCTGCTGGGAGGCAAAGTGACGTATGTAACAAACGTCTGCTAGTAGTTAGTTTGCTTCAGGAAGCAAAATGACCGCATTTAGAAGCGAAACAACATACCAGAACGCGCCAGCGAACTATTTCCGTCCACTGAGATTTTTCAGCCATGAGTCCTCGCTGCAACGATGGTAGGTCACCCGAGTCAGGAACAGATACCATACGGTGGGCTCGAACTTTGTTCTCGTCATTGTCGTCTAGAAACGGTTCATATACATTAGACAGGATTGAGTACGAGTTTATACTTAAGCTGCGAAGAGCAATGCAAAGAACGATTAACATAGTCATCCCTAGAAGCATTGCAAAAACAAGCAACCGAATCCTATCAGTCAGGATTCAAAGCGAACTTTTGCTGAATGTTCTAGGAACATGGTACGGGTTACTTCCGAATTTGCTGGCCAATAGTTTTGATTTTTGATAAAACTGTTAAATGGATTTCAAAAACGATTTCATAATTAAAACGCATCTAATATTGCAAAGACGAAATTTAATGAATGCACTCATAATACAATATACAAAACGCTTTATCTTCCCAACAGTTTCGAAGTTGAGTATACCAAGGCACCATTATATCCAGTTAATATCAACTATTTAACCCTGGCATTAGAAAATTAGACAGATTGTTTGATTTTAATCCAGTAATATGAGCCTCCAGATCCAGCTAAAACGATGGACCTCCTCTAATGAAAAGGCATTGCCACAGTATGTTATTCTAACCGTCAGTCTCAACTAGTGCCACTGTAATAAGGAAGCGCAGTTTTAATTGCTGGACACTCCTCGACAATGAAAATGTCCCGCGGCTTTATAATGATTTAAAATCATTATTTCTTGTCAGGTAATGTGATCGGCCTTGTAAAAGTACTTAGCTGTGCCGTGTGGGTAAAGGTATGACTCGTTAATGCCTGGTAGTAGCTTTTATAGGCGTCTTTCACTGCAAACGAGGCTTCAGTAAACATTAATGAAATGAAAAGTTTCATTTGCCCAACGACAAAACTGAATGATATTGCAAGTTACAACACATTAAAACACATTTCTGCTGACCACCTGCACTCATGCCATTCACCTTGCAAGCCTGATTTGTTCCGACAAGCTACCCCTAATTGCAATGAGTCCTCATAGCAATGGTGGTGGTGTAAAATTCGCGGCTTCCTTTCTAAATCATGACTTTTCAGTTTCAGTTCCTAGTTCAGAATTTACCAATCCAACAAATGGTGTGCATGTTCCCGCTGCTGTGTACAGTCGACTCCCTCGCGTAACTTCTCCGTCCTCCCTACCTTCCATCGGATCAGTCACTGGGTGACGTGTGTATCCCCCCCCCCCCCCTTCATCCCCCCTCCCCGGTGTGCCCGTATCGGCAAGCCATCTTCGGGCCGTTATAGTGGCTGGTGATTGAGAGAGACGGATTAATGGTGGTCCCGCAATACAGCTCCGACATTTATAGGTACACATCGATGTAGACAACTCTGATATAATAGCAATCATTTGACGGGAATCAATTTGTCGGTATGAAGAGTGATATGCAACAAAGCAGATGGCTTTAGTTTTATTGAACGTGCTGGATGACAGCGGTAAATATACTGACTGCTGAGAGTAGGTGAGGACTTGGGCAAATTGCGAATCGATTGCAACACCTGGTAATTTACATACCAGAACTCGGAAGCGAGCTTAAATAAAGACATGTCATTATCTACGCGTCACCAAGGGAGTCCAATATCGCGTCACCAAGGGAGTCCAACATGAAGATTGGCAGTCAGACCCTTATCTATCGGAGTCCAACTGAAGATTGGCAGTCAGACCAGCTTGTTACTACCGGTTTATTGCGCACACGTCCCCATGAGCGGCGGCGGCGGGGGGGGGGGAGGGACACGTCCCAAACATTTTAATAATTTAACATTAGGCCATATGGAAAGAATCGGGTTCAGAATGCCTCCTCCCCCCCCCCCCCCCCCCCCCCCAACTTTCGGGAAGTGGCGGCGCCCTTGACCGTTCCCGTTTGTACGTATCATATTTCACCGGCACCGCAATATCTCCACATTAGTGCCCGGTGGCATGACATTAGCAAATATATTACTCCAATAAATATCACATTAGTGAGGAATTCGTATTCAAAATAAGGTAACAGGGTTGTATGCTGGCAGCATTTGCGGGTGGACTGGATACAGTCTAACGAACAGGCTACCCGCAATACACGAATGCTCTGCGGACTAGTCTATGCATGCAGCAATGCCTTCGTTTAGTGCTGAGCTGCACCGTAGGACGAGTGTGCTGAATGCTGTGAGGAGCCGAGTCTCAGAGAAGAGGCAAGTGACAGCGAGCGGAGAATCACAGTCGAGCCGAGTGGTTAGCAAGCTCTCCTAGCTCCCTCAGCTCTCAGCTCCTAGCTCAGCTCCTAGCTCAGTCTCTAGCTCGGGCGGCTGAGTCGGTCTTGCACTAGGCGGCTTTCACATGGTAAACTTGTATTTTATATTCATTCCCGCCCTCGATATTGGCAGTGACAGATTTATGACATAATATTTGCGTTCTGAGTTTTATATTGCCCGTATCAATACCTATGGGTTGTCTTAATCAACGTATTGTCACATAAAATACCGCTGATGGAATCCTGCTAATAACAACAGCTCTTTGAGATCTGTTGTTATTACAAAGAGCTCTTCGCTTTGCACTTCTCGTTTGTCGTCTTATCACGTTTATCATTAATAGTAAAGATTCCTTCCATGTTGAAGTTCTCGTTAATAACCAGTAAAACGCCTTTTTGGGCGATGACCGAGCGAGCGCGCTATTTTTAAAGCTAAAACAGGTTTGAAATATGAAACGGGAAGGGAACACACGTGGTGGTAGTAACACAGTAATTTTAGTCC
>JAXIVJ010014250.1:0-34935 GCA_036785665.1 Chirona hameri | reverse complement strand
GGAGAGAGGGAGAGAGGGAGAGGGGAGAGAGGGAGAGAGGGAGAGAGGGAGAGAGGGAGAGAGGAGAGAGGGAGAGAGGAGAGAGGGAGAGAGGGAGAGAGGGAGAGAGGGAGAGAGGGAGAGAGGGAGAGAGGGAGAGAGGGAGAGAGGTTTGTCTCGTTCATCAGTTGTGTTGCTTGGAGGCTTCGGGCAGGGTGGATTGGAGTCATGCACTAGTTGTAGTACACTAGTTAGTGGCTTGTCGAAACTCGTTGGCCTACTTTCTTTGGAAACTCGTTGTCTTATCCGCTGTCGATTTGCATCAAACCATGAGTCTACAGGCTATTCCCTGTTGCGTTAAATAGCCAGGTGATCTGATAAATCGACGATGCGTTTCAGTCGCGTGACTGATTCTGATCTGTTTTGAGTGAGGTTGGGCATGGCGTCCTTTTTTGGTAGGTCTTTGTAGACATGCTAAATGTGGGTGCTGTCGTTGGTCGAGTGGTTAGCGTATTCGCCTGGTGACTGAAGGGTCCCGGGTTCGATTCGCAGCCCTGACCGCAACCCATGTATGCCTGTATCGTCTCCATATGCTTAAATAAATTAGAGCGGTGGGACGTTAAGCCCAAATATATTGATATGCTAACCGTGTTCAAATTATCGATAGCAGTCATTGTGCCTCATTGACAAGTGACCGAAATGTGTAGTGATCTTTTAAGATGGGTCTTCATCTGTTACGGCTCTCTCTCGTCCTCTCGTCCTCTCGCCCTCTCGCCCTCTCGCCCTCTCGCCCTCTCGCCCTCTCGCCCTCTCGCCCGAGTGAATGGGTTGGCCAGAAACTTTATGAATGCGAATGACGGATGGGCAGCTGAGTGTACGGGTTTGAATGAGAGCTGCGTGAATTGAGCGCGGGGTACGTTCGCGGAACAGCTGCCACGGAGTCCCCTGAGAAGAGGAGGAGAGAGACTCGGAACGCTTGTTAGTATGCGGAAGTAGTAGCATGCCAAATGCTTGATGAGGCGTGTGTTTCCTGTCGTAACCGTGGCTTTGAAGGTGCTAGCTGTGAAACGTTGGTTGCGGGAATTAGTAATGGCTGACTTGTGGGTGTCCTATACGCTGCGTCGAAAGGCAAAATATATATATATATATATTATATATATATATATATATATATATATATTATATATATATATATTATATATATATATATATATATAGTATATTATATATATATATATAATATATATATATATATATATATATATTATATATATATATATATATATATATATATAGTATATATATATATATATATATTTATATATATATATATATATATATATATATATATATATATATATATATATATATATATATATATATATATATATATACATATACATATACAATATATTATATATATATATATATATAATATATATATATATATATATATATATATATATATATATAATATATATATATATATATATATATATATATATATAATATATATATATATATAATATATATATATATATATATATATTATATATATCTATATAATATATATATATATATATATATATATATATCTATATATATATATATATATATATATATATACTATATACTATATATATATATATATATATATATATATATATATATATATATATATATATATATATATATATTATATATATATATATATATATATATATATATATATATATATATATATATATATATATATATATATAATTTACTCTGTCCCACCCTTCTCCTCCCCCCCCCCCCTGACCCAATGACCCATCCTGCCGAAGTCCCACGTTTGAAAAATGGCGAGAACTTGCAAACACTATTACGAAATTCCTTTACTTGATGTTACGAAAACAGTATACAGGCCAATTTGCTCTTGGAAGGCCTCCAAGGGCCACAAGTCAGACAACGTCCGTGTTGCAGTTCTTCATCGATTTCCCACGTCCCTGCATTTCCATTTTCCTGATTTTCCACGTCCATGTATGGACCTCGTCCACTTGCCATTCCGCATCTCCTGCATTGCGTCGCCACAAAGCCACGCCTTCTCCACTGCGTCGCCACGCCCCCGTCATCTAATTGGGCGGCTGGGATCCGCGGCCGCATGCCGCCGCCGTGAGCGCAGGCCAACACAGGCTGAAGCGTGTTTGTCTTGGAGCGGTGGCAGCACATTCTTCGCCGTCAGATGACCAGTCTGTCAGATAAGGGGCCCTGAAGGGTAGCAGGAGCAGCTGCGCGGATGTATGACCAAGCTAGATTAGATGAAGTCGCTTCTCATGCCAAGTGATGGTCAAGATCCAACTCCTCTATGCCAAGTTGACAGATGGGTTGAGACTCAACTCCCCATGCCAAGGGGACAATCGGGTGATGGGTAGAGACTGAACATCGCCTTGCCAAGTGGCGAGCCGCAGTGGTTTGCCAACTTTTCTGCACTTCTGGGGGATGAAACGCGATTAATCATGCATTCACTATTGTGTATTGTTTATTGATAAAGAAACACCAACAGACATCATGCCCACTAATAGGTGCAGTCGCATAGTAAACAAGCACAGTGTTTGTCAAAATAACATCATACGTGCAGGCAAAGTGCACAAATAAATACATAATATTGCAAATAACTAGTTCACATTCACACGCAGGGGATCACATATACGTGTCGCCACGACTCGCGAACTTTCGAACGCTGGTCAAGAAGGAATAGCGTGTTGAAGTGAAGAAATCAGCGGACGTATAGGATCTAAGAAAGGAGTTGGTATGTGTTGGGACACGACAGAGAAGGCTGCGAAGGACGGTATTTACTCTGGCAAAAGGTAGGGCCCAAAGGGAGGAGTTGCGAGTTGGCCGCGGCTGCACGGACAGGCGGAATGTCGACACGAGATGAGGACACTCAATGCGGCCTTGATTGATATACATTGTGTAAAAAACATAATGTCATGCTGGATAAGTCTCGCTTTCATAGAACACATGTTAAAATGAGCTAAAAGCGCCTCATAGCCTAGGTCAGTACAGGGTCGGTCCTAGGTCAGTACAGGGTCGGTCTGACCTGGAGGCTAGCCACCTCACAAACTTGTGCTGGACACGCTCGAGACGCTTTAGATGGGTGACAGCTGCACCTGCCCATATTACACTGCCGTACTCGAGCAGAGACCGTACATGTGCGTTGTAAATCAGGGCCCGATGGTCCAAACGCGAGTTTCGCCGGAATCGTGGCAGCTGCATGCTGCGGATAAGCAGACCCAGCATCCGGTTCGCCTTGGACACAGCAGAGTCCGCGTGAGATGCAAAGGTAAGTTTTGCGTCGAGAACGACACCTAAGTCGCGCGTTTCACAGCGGCGCTCCAAGACGGTACCATTCAGTGAATAGTCATACATGATAGTGATTTGCGTAAAGTAAATGAGATGACGTTACACTTTGACAGGTTAAGCTTCAGACGCCAGACACGAGACCATGCAGAAAGGCGGTTTAGGGTCAGCCTGAAGAGCGTCAGCGTCGGCGGTACAATTCACGCGGTGATACAGCTCAGTATCGTCAGCGTGCATGATACAGTTAGTACGTACAATGCAGTCGATGCCCGAGGTAAAACAAATAAAAAGCAGCGGTCCACATATACTGCCCAGAGGCGGGCAGGCGCCCAATCGGACAGCTTGCCATTCAGCACCACTCGCTGTCTGCG
This sequence comes from Chirona hameri, assembly GCA_036785665.1. Taxonomy (NCBI): domain Eukaryota; kingdom Metazoa; phylum Arthropoda; class Thecostraca; order Balanomorpha; family Balanidae; genus Chirona; species Chirona hameri. The sequence continues at coordinate 31,243 of JAXIVJ010014250.1, read as the reverse complement.
GCACTGAGGTAGGACTCAATCCAAGAGTACGCGCGACCCGTGACATTAAATGACGTTTTAAGCTTATGAAGTAAGAGAGCATGATTTACACTAGTAAAGCCGAGGAATAATCCGTATAGGACAGCATCAGTCTACGCGCCCTGTTGAATCGAGTCCCAGCCGTGTGTGAGAAAGCTGCTGAGGTTAGACATGCAAGACCGTCTGGGTCATGCTGCCCTAGCGGAATAGCTGGCAGGCAGTGGGACAGGAGGCAGTCGAGAAATCGAAAACGACTTTCTCTAATATTGTTGAACACAGGAAGTAGTGAGATCCCTCTGTAGTTATCTGTGCATTTTGTGTCCACTTTTTTGTGGATCGGGATAATGTTGACCTCTTTCAAGGCGCTGGGAAAACACTCCCTGGGTTAAGGAGAGTTTGCAAATGATATTGATGGGAACAGCCAACTCGTGCGCACATTCCTTGAGTATCCGGGGCACTCAGTCCATCTGGGCCGCACGCCTTGTGCTGCCCAATACACAGCAGCAAGTTTTCCACTTCGCCTGGTGGCAGAGTGAACGTGCTGAGGCTGGAAGTGTGAAGCACTTGGGCCTCGGAAGGTCAGCTACGTGAGGATCCGATAATTGTGTACTGAATGACCTGTTAAGCAGGTTAGCGCAGTCAACCTGTTGGTGGTGTAGGAGCGGCCTTGGTCAAGGAGTGAGGTCAGAGCGGGGCTGCGAGGATTTCAGTGACTTGATATATGACCATAGCCGTTTTGGGATTGTATCGAAAGTCACTTAGAAGGCTGAGCAGATATTAACGCTACTTTGCGTTTGCCAGGCGTTTGAAAGCGGATACAAAAAAAATCGTTATCAGGAGAAGGTGAGAGCTTTTATTTGCACGATGTGCGTTATTCTTTAGCCTAAGGGCTAAAGCCCTTAGGCTAACTATCGCCACGGGGATAGATAATCGCCGGAAGTTATGCATTCATTGGCGAGCAGTGGCGGTTTACGGCTGACTGAACCGTTAATGAGTAGAGCCGAGGCGTACAAGGCAGCGATTGACGTATTCGATCTAGCGGTAGCCGTGGGGGGCGGAGTTCAATCAGTTGTCGGAGTCGGGAGAAGACTGAGAATGGAGCTGCCAGGTTCGGATTATTTTGAAGTGCGGGTTTGTGGCGAGAAATACCATACTGGCATGTAGCTGACATTCCAAATGAAGGGGAAAGTATGAATGTGGCTATAAATGGCTATAATTGGATTTTTATCGTAACAGTAGGATAGTAATGTTATTTGTTAGCGAATATGGTGTGGTAAAGTCGTTCGGTCTAGAATATCAATGTTTCGCGCACTCATCGTATCAGAAACGACAGCTTGTATTCCCACACACCTTCACCAACTATAAGTACTGAGTACCTACCCCTCGTGACATCCTTTATCTGGGCATCCCATAGGTTGAAGGACAGTACACGGTTTTGGTATCGGCCGTCTTCGACGTAAGCTCCCTTCTCTTGGCGCCCCCGCTGTCTGGAAGGACACCACACAGTCCCGATCTCGGCTTTCTTCGACCCGAGCCACGTCACGCAAAGTCACTGCGCGTGACACACCTATCAGGCCACCTCTGGGGTCCTGATAGGCGTGGAGGGCCTCACGGGTGCCCACACTAAATATGTAGGGTCGGGTAAGTGTGGGAGTACGAATAGCTCCTCGAAGTGGTGTCTAGAGATCGTTGGCTTTGAAATAGTTGAGTCGGCGGGAGTATTTGGCCATGATGTGCGCTAATGGTGAGATGAACTAATAAATTGTTTGACGGCAATATTTTGGGACCTGCAAACGTCACGTCGACTTCCGTAGCTCACTTTAGGTCACACAGTGTACCGAGCAGTGGGGCAGTAATGTGGAATAAGAGAGTAATGGCCCGGCGCGTCTTAAGCACCTCATGATCGTTATATTTATGAGGGAACTTGGTCACTATATCACCCCGTTCTGACATGCCTATAAATCTCAGGCGCGATCACATGTTGCGTTGGTCATTAGGTATACGGCCATCACAGAAGTTCAGTGGACCTTGACTTCATTCTCTCATAGGCGTTACACAGGACGATGCTCTTTAGGTGTCGGCTGCAGAGCAGGTTTATTATTCACCTAAGCATTAGCACGCATCGATTATCCTCGCTTCTACCACGCGTTATGGTGGGAAGAGGAACGTCTGGCAAGCACATGGGTAGCATCACTGCTTCCTGCGCCAGAGATCGAGGATACACAGACAGACACCTGGTCGAGGATACACAGACAGACAGAGAGTGTATAAGGTCGGTGTGGTCTGGCCGATACCCCGAGAGACCCTGTGTATAAGGTGGGTGTGGTCTGGCCGCCACTATACGATGAAACAGGGTGTTCCAGACACCCTGTTTCCATAGTAACCATAGCAGTTGCGCTGTCGTGAACCCCAAAATAAAACAAGGTAGTGAGAATGGGTTATCGTCAATTCAACTGTCGTTGCTACCACTACTGCTACCGCCCCTGCTACTGCTGCCGCAGCTGCTACCGCTACTTCGCTACCGCTACTTCGCTACCGCTACTTCGCTACCGCTACTTCGCTACCGCTACTTCGCTACCGCTACTTCGCTACCGCTACCGCTACCGCTACCGCTACCGCTACCGCTACCGCTACCGCTACCGCTACCGCTACCGCTACCGCTACCGCTACTTCGCTACCACTACCGCTACTTCGCTACCGCTACCGCTACCGCCACTTAGCTACCACTACCGCTACTTCGCTACCGCTACCGCTACCGCTACCGCTACCGCTACCGCTACCGCTGCCGCTGCCGCTGCCGCTTCTGCGCTGCTACTGGCGTCTGGCGTTCGCTCGCCAATCTGCTCGCCAATCTGTTGGCCAGTCTGTTGGCTCTGTTCTGTGTCGGTTAGTTGAAGCTGGCAGGTGGAGGAGGATCGCCGCCACAGGGCGAGGCAATGGGTCGCCAGACACGCGACTGCAGGCTATATATAGTGGTCGGTCAAAGCTCCTGTAGTGGTCGGTCAAAGCTCAGGGTGCAGGTTCCGCAACAGGGTTGCCCAAAAGTGGTGGTTCGGTTGCGAGTTCGCAGTTGTTTGATGTTTATATTTCCTATGTTTAGTATTGATTTTGTATTTCTGTTTATGCTTTGTTAACGAAAGCAGTGTTTCAACGTCGCTGCTCGTTGACTTGTGTCAGTTCCTATTTGTTTGAAGGCTATATCATCTTTTTACTTGATATGTTGGCTTTCTAATTTTAGTTTATTCTTGTAGTTTCTTTATATTTATGCTTTAATATTGGCAGTGACAACAGGCTGCGTTCCCCACATTTCTTTGGGCTCTTTCAACTCTACCATGTATTGACTACTTTGATTTGCCTTATGTTTGTTTTCGGGTGGTATGTTCTATGGGATTTTGTTAACTGAATGAGCATTGGAGGATTGACTCTTCGAGTGTATTATTCGATTGTATCACCTGTTTCGTATGACGTGTTTGTATGCCGCCTCCGGTCTGTCTGCCTTTAATTAGATACTATTATTTATCTTTTTAAGATACTATTATTGTTTACACAGAAACAAAAAATTTTGTTGCTTTCATCTCGATCTGAGATTTCCCACGGCTGCGCCACCGCGCCGCCGCCGCGCCGCCGCGGCCGCTGGAGCCGGCGGGCATAAAAGTGCAGTACGAATGAATGGAGCCGGCGGGCACCAAGACGTAGTACGGATGAATGGAGGAATGGGCGGTTGCCGTACCGCGCATGCGCGGTGGTAGTGGATTAAGTGCAGTAGCGTCAGAATGCCTGGAAAAAAGCGGATTGTGTACTACAAACGTAGTATATTTCTTCGATGCTTGGATTTAAAATGGTAGATGTAGGTGAACAAAATATGATGCTGTGGCAAAAATAAAACAAGAATTCGAGGTTTACTTCAAATATCTCATCTTTTAAAGTATTTAGCATCATAGACTGGCGACATCATATAAATGTTAGCGGAAATGGAAGTCGCCACGGGTCACTCTGCAATGTCAAACGAAAGACAACAAATATGCTGCAAATAAGCAATCAGAACTAACTCTAACGTAATGTTTTGTGTAGTACATTCGTACACTAGCGACTTCAGTATAATTTCTTAAAAAGTCGAGTCCACTCCCAATCTGCCGATGCTGCTACCTCTCGTTCTATTTCTGCTGCCACCACTGCTTTTGATACTATTGCTTACCACGCCATATCGACCATGGGCGGATCCAGAGGAGGGGGGGGGGGGGCATGTCCCCAAAACCGCCTGAAATTGGCGCAAAATTGACACATTTCCTGATAAAGAAGAAAATTTAAGCAACTTTTACTAAGGAAAGTTTGTTTTAATCAGCTATCAATGTAAGAAGCAAGCGAAATCCGATGGGTTTTCATAATTTTGTGAGACTTCGGTATTGCTCCCCCCCCCCCCCCCACCACCCGTTCTGGATCCGCCTATGATATCGACCACCATATTACAATCCACGCTACCACTGCCGTCGCAGTCGCCGCCACCGCCACCGCCACCGCCACCGCCACCGCCACCGCCACCGCCACCGCCACCGCCACCGCCACCCCCACCACCACCACCACCACCACCACCGCCACCACCACCGCCACCACCGCCACCACCACCACCACCACCGCCACCACCATCGCCGCCACCGCCGCCGCTCGGCTCGCTCGCCGGCTGGGAGCCGTAATTGTGTTATTGTGACACAGGCCACGCTATGCGGGGCCTCGCAGCCGCTAACACTGCTGCCTGGCTCCCCAGCGCCCGGCTCACTGGTCTTTGGGCATCGATCTACACCGACCCACCATTACGGAGCGCAGAAATAGGCCCCGCAGAGCTGGACATGGCAGGGGTGGCTACACCGACCGGGACGACAATGCTGTAGGATTGCTCGGTGATGTGTGGTTGAATGGGAGTGTTGTTGTATGGCTGGCTGATGGGTGCTTGGATAGGCGAGGGTGATAGCCAATGGAGAAGGAATGACCGAAAAGCATGATGGAGAGCTCTGAATTTCTACAATTAAAAGCAATGTCCTCTTCAGTGCTCTTAAGAGAAGGCACAGAGGATACCACAGAGGCAACGGTTTCGCTTGATGGGTTATTTGATGTGTGTTGGTGTTCAGTATGCGGTCGACGCTGGCTGAACAGCCACTGGAAGATCCGATCATTGGACGTTCTACGCTTATAGCTCACTCTGACTGCACCACTGACCAAGGTCCAAGACATTCATCATCGTCGACCTAGGCCGACGTCGCCCACCGCCAAACCATCATCGTCCACCATGAACCACCACGGCCAGCCCGGACAGCGTCACCAGAGTACCCGCCTGGTGCTTAGGGTGAGCCCCGGAGCATCTTCCAGCCTCTTGACTGGCGAGCAGAACGTGACCTGGCTCTTTCGTGACATGGCGCCCTCGTACCTGCCCTGACCGCGGGCCCACGTACTACTGGACCTGACCTTTCGCGCTCGAGCGGGCTGAGCGTGGGCTGTTCGGGGGTGCCTCTGGAACCGGGGCGGTCGTGTGCTGCATCGCTTCAGCGGCACGTGTGGTGGATGTCGGGGAATTTTCGACGACGACGTGAGGCTAGGAATAGAAAGCGCGACGTGCGTGTGGGCTGAGACAAATCATCGGCGACGTTAACGAAGCAGGGCGCGGGCTGGCGCGGGCTCGGTGGTTTTCGTAGTTTGTGTCGCCGTGTGACCGAACTTCATAGACCTAGCCTCCCCAGCTAGCCTCTCCGCTGCTGGGGAGGCTAGCTTTGGCTTGGTGTGAGCTGTTGGGGAGGCTAGCTTTGGCTTGGTGTGAGCTGCCGGGGAGGTTAGCTTTGGCTTGGTGTGAGCTGCTGGGGAGGCTTGGCTTGGTGTGAGCTGCTGGGGAGGCTAGCTTTGGCTTGGTGTGAGCTGCTGAGGAGGCTAGCTTTGGCTTGGTGTGAGCTACTGGGGAGGCTAGCTTTGGCTTGGTGTGAGCTACTGGGGAGGCTAGCTTTAGCTTGGTGTGAGCTACTGGGGAGGCTAGCTTTGGCTTGGTGTGAGCTACTGGAGAGGCTTGGCTTGGTGTGAGCTGCAACGGGCTCTCAATACATATAGCTGCTGGTCGTAGGAGCGCGGAGGTAGATGAAACATGCTAACCTTCTTGATCTGTCTTGATTGTTATGCCTCCCCACAAAGATGCATCTCCCCGTTGATTGACATCGTCGCCAGGTGTCTCATTCCACTGCATACTGTCTCATTCCAAACTTGTTGCGGCGATGTGTCAAAGCTCTTCAGCCATTCTGTTCCTCCAAGCGAACCTTCTCTGACACACTTCTCTCCGGTTGCAGGTGTTCCGTTCCCACCCAGTCACAAGCTGACATGTGCGGAGGTGTTCGACCCGAGGTCGGGCAAGCCGCGCCCCGAGGTGCTCAAGCAGCACTTTATCCTGGAGGGTCGGATAGAGGAGTCGGCTGCGCTGCGCATCATCAACAACGGCGCCACGCTGCTCCGGTCGGAGAAGACCATGATCGAGATCGAGGCGCCTGTCACAGGTTAGTGGGAGGTGTGACAGGAGACGGTAGTCACAGATCAGGTGTGCGTCCCTACACCCTAAGAATCATCATCATAGGTCAGTCAGAGGTCGGGGAAAACATCGAGATTGAGGTGACAGTCGCAGGTCAGTTGAAGGCGGGAGAAAACCATGGTCAAAATCGAGGCGGCAGGAGCAGGTCGGTAGGAAACTTTAAGGTCAAGCGAGTGAGAAGTGTTGAGAAAGAGGCGTAAGCAGTCTTGTAGTTTGGACCATTTTCTGGACTTTTTTGGGTCCAAAGAATTTTGCTCTCTTCATATTTGTTTAGGAAATTTGCTCTCTTTTCTTTTCGCCTGATCTTACCGACATTGTAGTTAACATATAATTCAATTTTCCTCACAAGGATTTAATATCTATTACAAATCAGGATTTTCTACTTTCCAAGTAAACTAATTAAAACGAAAATGAAAATCTTAACTTGCTTGACAATACAATTGTACTCTCCACCTATGGATTTTTACTCTCCGGGACCAGGTCATGAAATGAAAAATCCAACACTGGGCGTTAGTGATGGGTCAGCCTGAGGGCGGAGATCGTGGGAGTGAGGTGTGGTGCTCGAGGTAGGGGCGCCAGCCGCAACCGTCAGTTGTTGAATAGAGGTCAATGCAGAGGTCAGGATAGAGACCAAGAAAAGGCCAGGCCAGTGGTCGGGGGAATAAGCGGTCAGGGATCAGTCACTCCAGAGGGAGCAGATTGAGTTCGAGAAAACATGTTCAATCAGTATGTTCAAAACCATCCACGATGTGGCTTTTATGGTCTCACGTCAGTTACAAACAGTGACGTCACCTATACCTACGATGCAGTACAAGCTCACACTTCCACACACACACACAGCAGTAATTTATGTTATAAAATACCTGAACATCTAATACAGACAGTAGTATAAGCTAAAAGTTGCAAAAATGTAAGACGGGAAATAATTGTGATGCCATCTACTGAGTCAGCTAGGTCAGTAATGCGGACTACTTAAAAGCGCCCACGGTCTGCACGGCACGGGCGGACGATGGCAGGATATTCCAGGCCGCAGCGGCACGATAGGAGAAAGCCTTCTGCGTAGCGGCTAGCCTGCACATGTTCGAGGTTGAGGTGCCAGGCACTGGTCATTCAGACGCCCGAGGTCAGCCGGCTTATCGATACAACTATCTAGACAAGAGACAACGGACGTTGATGACGTCATTGGTCCACCAACTATGCCGTCATTCATCCACCAACCATGACGTCACTGGCTTGCCGGCTTCGACGTCTTAATTGCGACAGCGATGACGTCGCAGTTCCGTCCAACCCTACTGTAACCGTTCTGTCAACTCAGATGTCTCTGTTTCGACGACTATGACGTCATATTTCCGTCGGCTATGACGTCATATTTCCGTCGGTTATGACGTCATATTTCCGTCGGCTATGACGTCACCCATTCGTCGACTACGACGTCGTAACTATACCGGCTGTGAGGTATGGCGTCTCTGCTTCATCTAGCTTCGCGTGAGTGTCTGGTCGTCTAGCTTCTCCTGCTGTCTGGTCGTTTAGTGCGGTTATCGGTCGCATCGTCGGATCGCCCGAGGGCGTATAGATCGGCGTGGTGCGTTCCGGATATAGCCGGATTAATCCAGACACAACTGCCACGGACAGCGCTAAACGGGGCGGCTGGCGGGGTATTTTGGGCTCTGCCGGCGGTGGGCTGCAGAAGCTCTCTGCATGCCACAGCTGGGACGAGTGTATACAGCTCTGACGCCCCGGAAAAGGGAGGGGGGGGGGGGTGAATGGGACGCGTCATATACATTACATACGTCACATTTCTGGCATGTAATTGATAGTAGCGAGCGGTAAAAGCCGGGGGTGTACCGTGGATATCGTAAATATTAAATTGGGAAAGGAACGCGTCACACGTTATTATTCTGCCACAGCATTGATTCCGATTAGCTATAAAAGCCATGGGTATACCTGGGGATACCGTGGTTTTCCCCGGATGGGTGGTCCAGTGGACAACACTGGACTTCGGACCAGAGACCGCACCGATCGTGGGTTCGATTCCCACCGGGTCGCCTGCATTGGTGTCTCGTCCGACCCGGCGAGGCCCTTGGGAAAGTCCTCGTAAACCTAATCCCAAAGAGAGGAGGAGAAGGAGCGCCTCCTGTAAGTGGGCGTAAGGCCCGTTGGGGGTGATATGGAATAAATACATTAAACATATCAGGCGGTGAGATGGAATAAATAACATAAACTATATCTGTAATAGTCGGGACAGCGAGACGGACTGCACCGGAAACTCTGAGGCATAGTTAACGTTTCTGAGTGTGTGTGATGACGAGATATCGGCTTATCAGGGAAATACGTGCGAGGGAATAAGGAGCAGACTGATTAGATTGTCCGTTACCCGTGAGGGACGATAGGGTTATTGTATTACCTTAGTTGCCAGCTCCGGCGGTCAGCAAGAGGGCTTCGGTGCTGGCCTCAAGACTACTGGCTACTGGCCTGGAGACTACTTCGGCGAGGAATCTAGTGTAGCGCAGTGGTGAAGGATCATATTCAGTTGAGGGGGCTTCAGCCCCCCCCCCCCCAACTTGGTTTCAGCCCCCCCCCTCCAACTTGGACGAGGAAGTGGGCCAAATCCGGGGAGAAATGTGTTTTTGTGGATTTTGATTGTACTTTAAGCGATTCTTCCCAGCTCAGCCCCCCCCCCCCCCACACTTTTCTGGAGAAGCTACGCCCCTGGTGTAGCGAGTGATACTCCTGCAGAGCGTGCCTATTCCTTTGTAACAACGTCGCTAAAGGCTTCGTAGCGAAGGCTCCCTTAATATAGCCTTGAGTAATGTCTGGGCGACGTGACCTGCCACGGCTGCTCACGGCCGCGGAGCCTCGTCTCTGCCAGTGCCGCTCTTTGGAGACCCCGCGCTAAAGTGAGCACGTGTCATGTGCTGGAGCCGGATACCGTAGATTACCAGATATAGCGCGGGGCACCGCTGGACGGTATATGGGGACTTGCCCGATATAGCGCGGGGGGGGGGGGGGGCACCGCTGAACGGTATATTGGGACTTACCAGATATAGCGCAGGGCACCGCTGGACGGTATATTGGGACTTGGAGTGACCGGGCGTTAGACCGGGCGTTTGACTGGGCGTTTCACGCCGGATCCATCTTTGGGGCGGCCAGCATGTGCTGAGAGGCGGCTGGCACGCGGGTGGGAGCAGCGGCAGAGTGGATTCAGGAGACAGGCTGATGGGAAATGTGTGACCTTTTGGTATGCAATACAGTTCACCTGTTGTATTTCCTTAATCGAAGGTTCGAAGGGTAGATCAAGGGCCCGAAGATTACAGGCTACAAGATCCGGGATGCTCCATGTAACTGAAGTTAACCATGTAACTGAAGTGTTTGTAACTGAAGTTAACCATGTAACTGAAGTGTTTGTAACTGAAGTTAACCATGTAACTGAAGTGTTTGTAACTGAAGTTAACCATGTAACTGAAGTGTTAACTGAAGTGTTTGTAACTGAAGTTAACCATGTAACTGAAGTGTTAACTGAAGTGTTTGTAACTGAAGTTAACCATGTAACTGAAGTGTTAACTGAAGTGTTTGTAACTGAAGTTAACCATGTAACTGAAGTGTTGACTGAAGTGTTTGTAACTGAAGTTAACCATGTAACTGAAGTGTTAACTGAAGTGTTTGTAACTGAAGTTAACCATGTAACTGAAGTGTTAACTGAAGTGTTTGTAACTGAAGTTAACCATGTAACTGAAGTGTTAACTGAAGTGTTTGTAACTGAAGTTAACCATGTAACTGAAGTGTTAACTGAAGTGTTTGTAGCTGAAGTTAACCATGTAACTGAAGTGTTAACTGAAGTGTTTGTAACTGAAGTTAACCATGTAACTGAAGTGTTAACTGAAGTGTTTGTAACTGAAGTTAACCATGTAACTGAAGTGTTAACTGAAGTGTTTGTAACTGAAGTTAACCATGTAACTGAAGTGTGAACTGAAGTGTTTGTAACTGAAGTTAACCATGTAACTGAAGTGTTAACTGAAGTGTTTGTAACTGAAGTTAACCATGTAACTGAAGTGTTAACTGAAGTGTTTGTAACTGAAGTTAACCATGTAACTGAAGTGTTAACTGAAGTGTTTGTAACTGAAGTTAACCATGTAACTGAAGTGTTAACTGAAGTGTTTGTAACTGAAGTTAACCATGTAACTGAAGTGTTTGTAACTGAAGTTAACCATGTAACTGAAGTGTTTGTAACTGAAGTTAACCATGTAACTGAAGTGTTTGTAACTGAAGTTAACCATGTAACTGAAGTGTTTGTAACTGAAGTTAACCATGTAACTGAGGTGTTTGTAACTGAAGTTAACCATGTAACTGAAGTGTTTGTAACTGAAGTTAACCATGTAACTGAAGTGTTTGTAACTGAAGTTAACCATGTAACTGAAGTGTCTGTAACTGAAGTTAACCATGTAACTGAAGTGTTTGTAACTGAAGTTAACCATGTAACTGAAGTGTTTGTAACTGAAGTTAACCATGTAACTGAAGTGTTTGTAACTGAAGTTAACCATGTAACTGAAGTGTTTGTAACTGAAGTTAACCATGTAACTTAAGTGTTTGTAACTGAAGTTAACCATGTAACTGAAGTGTTTGTAACTGAAGTTAACCATGTAACTGAAGTGTTTGTAACTGAAGTTAACCATGTAACTGAAGTGTTTGTAACTGAAGTTAACCATGTAACTGAAGTGTTAACTGAAGTGTTAACTGAAGTGTTAACTGAAGTGTTAACCGAAGTGTTAACTGAAGTGTTAACTGAAGTGTTAACTGAAGTGTTAACTGAAGTGTTAACTGAAGTGTTTGCTGTTGTAATCGATTAATTTATTATCTTTTTCCGGAACTTCTAGCGTTCAAATATACTTTAAGATATGTCTGCCTTGCAAGGCACAGTACTTGTAGTCGAGTGTTACGCACATGTTTTCTAGGAAGCCGTTCTGACCAGTTATGACAACCATTAACCATCATGAGTCGTTTGCTCCTTTTTGTTCGTTACTTGTATGCTATTCGTCCGTTGTTTGTTCGTTTCTTGTCTGGCGAACTGACGGGTTCTCTCTGTCTGCCTTCTTTCCCACAGTGTGTGGCGATATCCATGGTCAGTTCTATGACCTAATGAAGCTCTTCGAGGTGGGAGGACCGCCTTCTAGCACAAAATACCTATTCCTTGGAGACTACGTCGATAGAGGCTACTTTAGTATAGAGGTGAGTGAAACATATGCATGCGACATTGGGGCAGACACGTAGTGACGGAAGAAAGGGCACTGGGACCCGGGAGATCAAGAATATAGTTATTGGTGTTTCATGTAACGCTGGTAACGCTGGTACGCTGGTAACGCTGGTACGCTGGTAACGCTGGTAACGCTGGTACGCTGGTAACGCTGGTAACGCTGGCACGCTGGTAACGCTGGCTGTAACGCTGGTAACGCTGGTACCGTACACTCATGTGCCTGGGATAATATGATTGGCAGATCCTCTTAGTGACCATTATGAGCCACACTCGTGCGGAAACTGATACTACATGCATTGCAGCACGTTTATGTGTGGCCTAGAGGACTGTGTATCGCACCTTTATTTCGTTATTTTTGTTTAAGACCTTGTTTTATTTAAGAGAGCCGATTATTTCTACCTTTGATGTTGACATTAATTTGCATTATAACATCGATCTTTATGACCAGCTATGACTCCGCGGTCGCGAACGAAATATGCACTTGCATATCATAACGATTAACACTGACTCCGTGGTCGCGAAGCGTGTCGAGTGTCGGTCATTTGCTCGGTCACTTGCTCGAGTGTCGGTCATTGTGCCTCGCCAGGGGCTCCACCACGCCTTTTAAATGGGGGGGGGGGGGGACGGGATCGAGGGAAGGCGAGTGGTCGCCGTCAGCGAAAAGTTGTTGACCGGGGGGGGGGGGGGGGGAGCGTAGCGAAAAGTTGTTTAGCGGGGGGGGGGGGGGGGGAATGGAGCGTCAGCGAAAAGCCGTTGATGAGCGAGGGGGGTGGGGCGTCAGCGAAATCTTGTTGAACAAGGGATGGAGAGATAACGAATAATGAGTACAACTGAACACTGATTTCTAGTTGTCGGTTTTTTTTGGGGGGCCCCAAAAAAACCCTGACAACTAGGTCGGAGGGGGATTGGCTAAGTAGATAATCCCCCTGACTCAAGACCCCCTTCCCCGACCCCCCCCACGTCCCCCCGTGGCGAAGCCCCTGTGCCTCGCACCATAGCGACCCAGAACACCTGCGGGGTATTATAATGTATCACGTGAGGAAGGTGGGCAAGTCACGTGCTTTAACACAAGTGGCGGCGCCTGGGGCGGTCGCTTACATAACCTTTATCGTGAGGTTTCCTGAGATACATTGGGCGTTGCAGTTATAAGGTGTGGCTGGACCGTCACTACCTGGGAATAGTGTGAGGGTTCTCGAAGGCATTTGACCGTTCTGGCGCTTTCGCCAACAATTTAGGTCGGAGCGGGATTGGCTAGGTGACGTCATCTGGGCAGAGAGAATTGATTGGTCGACGGAACAGTCAGCTGATGATGCTTATGGAGAAATAGGACAGATAGATCAGGGTCGTTAACGTCATGTAAAAGGCGAATAAATGTAAATAAATGTACAATGCAAATATGGATAGTTTTACAGGACTGTGTTTTGTGTACATCGACGAGGGAATGCGTTATTTTGCTGCCGTTTTCGCGCATGATTCACAACACCCTGTAACTGTAACTGTAACTGTCTATTTTTCCCCTTTTATGTAACATGATCTCGGGAGGCTTTTATCGCTCTGTGCCAAATTTATAGAACAGTCTGGGATGAACACTGAACAGACTATATTGCGGCGGTGTACGATGTATCGTAATGGACTTGTGGAACGGTTGGCTGTTTTTGCCACTTCCCTGTCGAGTCTGCTGCAGGCAACGGGTGACTGCCAGCCGAAACAGGGGACGACTTTATGAAGCTGAATCGATAGTTCTACGCCCGTTGGATTTTATGTTAATAATAACAAAAGGATGGATCTCATTTATTAGAAGTTTTCGTGTATTGATATGTGCATCATTTTTTCCACACCTTATGTGTCTACAGCGGGTATTTTATGTGATAAATAGCAAAAGGGTGGCTTCCATTTGCAAGAAGACTGCTCATTAATTTGTGCATGTCGTTATTCATACCTTTTGGGTATCGCTTTGTTTCCGTTTGGGGGGGGGGGGGTACCGGGAAATGAGCCAAGTCAGAAGCGCCTCCTCCCCCTAACCCAAAAGAAGCATCGTCAGTGTTGGAGCGACGACCCCACCACCTGAAGTCCATTAAAACCAGGTCCTCCAGCCACAGCTGCGCTTAAGCTGGTCGGTAACGCATCGTGCACATGTGTGCACACGTGTGCACAAGTGCGTTGTGCGTGTGGTGTGTGTGTGTGTGTGTCGGGGGAGGGGCTACAGCTGTGTTTCGTTCGGTTTTGTCACGCTGTACAGATTCGATTTGCGTTTAAATGTAAGCCGCCGTAATGCTTGGTGAAATATTGAGCTTTGTTGCGAAACTCACTGGCGGACAGACGGCGCTTCGTGCCGCCAGTTGAGTCGTTTGTCGCTAGGAAATGGCCACATGTCGCAGGAAATGACCTTATATCGCTAGGAAATGACCATATGTCGCTAGAAAATGGCGACTTGTTCAAAACCGGACGTCGCGTAGTGTATTGCCTCTAGGTTATTGGGGAAGCCCGTTGCCGATGGGAACTATGTATGAGTGCTCTCAGTTTAGTAGCATGATAACGCTTGATCGCTTTTCTATCGTGCGTTAAATGTAATATCACTTGTAAAATGCTTATATTGGTTATCGACTTGATGCTCGCCTGATAGTTCAGCCAAAGGGTTCCCCTCGGGGCGATTTTGTAGGCTTCACCCGTGACCTATCAGCGAATAGTGATTAACTTTACCGGCTAAACATGTTATTGAGGCGTTGCCGTGTTGTTGAGCGTTGCAACGTCCAGCTGGAAACAGTGCGCCAATAATACTAATTTTTCTTTCGCCGCATATCAGCACTCATCATGACGGGCTTTACAAAGCCACGGGTGTATTGCGGGGTTTCCGAAATGCGATATATTTTAATATATTTAATTGTACTGTGAAATAACCACCGGTGTACTGGTAGTAATGAGGGTGGGTGTGGGTGTGGGGGGGGGGGGGGGGGGGGAATGTGCCGGCAGCACTATTTTAGTTCTGCTACCGATCATCTAGATGACAAAGCTTGTTGTACTGTTTTGTTTCCGGTATTGCGGCACTCGTTATTCCAAGTCATAACCGCTGATCGTGCTATTCATGTTTCGATTCTTATGCCAAATTTGCCCAAATTTACTTACAAATTGTGTGCTGTTCTTGCAAGTATTGTAGTTCTAAATGTTAAAAACACATTAAATTCGTTAAGCTGGTTGGAAGCTGAGACGTGTCCCTGTTTGTGCGGATACACCTAGGACTTGTTGTCATTGTGTGGATATGTGTGTCGGCTATGAGCGTCGACCACTGAGTCGTTTTATTCTTCGAATCCGGGACGAAATTAACGTAAGAGCTTTTGAAAAGAGGTTATGTTATCAATTGTAAATAAGGAGCCATCACTTGGGACAAAGAGCAAGGTGCATTATTTAATGTCTTCTGGACCAGAAAGTGATGGGGCTAATAAATATTGTTCTGCTTGCGGAACTTTTAACGTGGAACGATACTCCCTGGAAACGGTCATCATTCACTCCCTATTTCATTGTTTAATTTTCTGCGTAGCCATTTTACGGAGTTGATGGTCTTTCAGACTTCCAACCGCTGCAAATCGTCTTCACCGCATTCCCTTAGTTTGTGGGAAACCATTTCCTGCAGTCTTAGCGAGCGAGCGAACTGCCTTGGAAGCGGCTGGCGCGAGGAAAACGCCTGCATGTAGGCTGTACCGGTAGACACTGGTGTACGCCGGCGCAGCCTACCTCTCGGTGAACGCCGAGACCGCTCGACGCCCGCTGGGCTGAGCGGAAGGAATTCGCTGGCGTTTCGTGCGATGTGCTGGCCCACGTGTTGGTCAGCACATGCGGAACTTTATATACTTTTGGGGCTGTAGCTACAACTCCATCCTAAAAAATACAACCCCAATTATGAATATTACAACCCCAACATTGGCAGTAAATGCATAAATAAATAAATACAAAATATAAATATAAAATACAAATATAATAAATAAGTAAATAAATACTGTGAGCGGTACGCAAACTCACCAAAGGATTTTTCAATCACAATCATAACAAAACAATTAATTAATATATGAACACAGAAAAGGAAAATCTTCAAAATGTTAGTAAAATTTGTCATAAAATAACATTTAAAATCCAACAATATGTACAACATATTATCCCAAAATTATTGAGAAAGACTATGTAGGTACCCAGGGGCGTAGGATCATATTCAGTTGGGTCATATAAACCCTAAAGAACAACTCTACTTATTGACAAACCGGTATCTTTTTCAATTTCAGACACCCACAAAATGGCAATCTAGGTGTTAACATAAACAACATGAGCAAAGCAAGATTGAGTGTAGCATATTCCACCTTGGACTTATCTCCGGATAAAGGTCACGCATTATAATCACCCTTAGTACGCGGTTGACCAAAGGTATATTACAATTTGAGTTCAAATATGTTGCTGTTGGTGAAATTGACACTTAATGAAGAACTTGACCAATATTATAAATATGTTGGTGTCTGAAAGGCGTGAAAGCATGCCAATCATCCCGAGCTGGGAAAGGACCAGAAATAACCAGAAATAACCAGAAATAATCACAGACCCATTTTTTATCAGGATTACCACAACCTTCAATTTTTAGCCAGACAAACATTATTTTCACAAGATATACCTGGTCATGGTGTTGAAAAGTAGAAGGCCACATCAGTACAAGTCATTTGAAAAGAAAATAGCCTGATCCAACATCAATCAAACAAAGGAAAACAGCATCAATATTGCAAAGCAATACAAGCAATACAAGCAATACAAGCAATACAAGCAATAAATGCGCAATTTTGGACATAGCTGCGTCACATTCGTCTTTTATTAACGTACGTCAAATTAGGAGCAAATTGATATTGCCCAATATAGTAGTAGTAGTGATATTGTAGTGATATTGTAGAGTAGTAGTGATTGATATCGCCCAATCGCCTGAAACTTGGCACGTATGTCCTTCTTGCCACGCTGAACACGAAAAACATAAAGTTAGCCTGGAACGCGGGCTACTTTCAGAGTTATACAGTTTTCAGATTTGAATGTCTGTCTTCCTTTATTTTGAAACGACTGCGCAGGAATTGGAAGCTTTCCGCGTCAAGTTAGCCAGATATTCAACTGACAGACATGCAAAATTTAAAACGGTATGACTTTAAAAGTAGCCCGTGTTCCAGGTTAATTTTACGTTTTTCGTGTTAAGCGTGGCAAGGAGGACCTACCTGTCAAGTTTCAGGTGATTCTGAGGCGACGGGCCTCAACATTGTAGATTGCCCAATATTAATAATTGGCCAATATCATTATTTCCCAGTAGTTGGCCCACTACTGGATATTGGGCAATATCAATCTGCTGCTAATTTGACGTACGTCTTTTATTATTATTAAAAGGCATGATATTAATCCATCACCGAAATGCTTAATCCATCACCGAAATGACCACTTTCTCATTGACTTCCATGTTAAAGCATCACCATTTATTTATCAAGCTTTTATCCTAACCTAACCTCACCTCACCTACCTAACCCTTGGAGCCAGTTTACACATTTTTAAAGAAGTCCATTGGCCGAAATCCTCAATATGCTGTGACGGTTCGGTGATTTTAAGTCATTTACGGTGATGAAGATAGTTATTTCGGTGATGGGATTCATTTATTTCCTTACTAAAATAATGCTGTTTGGTTCTCGCCTAATTTGTTTGCCTTATGAGTTTTGGGAAATGTAAAATATGTTATATGTATTTTTATATCTCAGTTGTAATTTCATTTATTTATTTTGTCGCCAACAGATTGCTATCCATTAATAGGCGAAGTCATACGGTAAAAACCGGTACGGTAATATATAAAAGGACCGGACTGGACCATTGGCATCACCAGGAGGTGCCTTTCTTGCAAGAAATGGCTAGTTGCTGAATCACATCATTTATGTACAGTCGGTCTCATAATGATCTTCCCTTGCCACCACGTGGCGCTACGGTCGCGATAGGCACAACAAAAGGTGGTTTCCCCACCGTAGGTTGGTGCCCATTGTGGCTGTCTGGAGGGAGGGAGGGAGTGCGGGGCGTTGTCGGAATGGAATGCGCCGCGACCCGGGTGGTAGTCAGGGCCGTCTGTCTCGAGGGTCAAGAGGTCGCCTGTCCTGAACTGGCTGAGGTCCAATATGGGAGACTGAATAACAGTGTCACATCAGCCCAAATAGCTCAGTCGGTGTAGCTGTCTACTCCTAGCGTATTCGTAGATTGGTCGTGGGTTCGAACCGCCCTGGCACCGGGCTCTTCTACGTGTATTTCTGTCTTAATCATGCCACGTGTCATGTGCAATGCGGAACCCCGAAATTACGAATGCAAACGTCCACCTGATGATTCTACACGAACGAGCAGACAAATACAATGGGCCTCGCACTGATATGTTCGCATCACGCCGCTCCGTCCTTCACGCTCCACAAACACACCCGGTCGGGTTGATATCCATTAAGTTAGGTGATATCTGCGACGGCAGTATTAAAAACCTTAGGTCTATGAAGCACCGCCAGGTGTGTAGCTGATAGAGCATCTAACTGGCTATGTGTTTAAATTTGACCTTGACCGAGATCAGGTCAAAATATCGACATTTTATTTTTGGCGCAATGCAAATTTCTCAATCGTCGCAAGCGACACGACGGATAGCCATTTCCGAGACATCTGTGACGACGGTATCGGTCAACTTGAGATACAAAATATTCGTCTTAAAGTATAGCCCGTGCAGTGTTCTATCAATTGCACACTTAGCGATGCTTCTATGGTTTTCTTTAAATTGGTTATCACAGACATCGTCGCTAACTTGATATTCTAGGCCTGCGTATATTTCCAACCACGGTCCGCCGCTCAGCCTCGCCACACATGCGCATTGTTATTCCCCGATCGACCTGTGTGGGTCAGACCAGGACGGAGTGGTGCAGATTCCGCCAAGTATCGGCCGGCACCGGGCGAGCTGTCAAACCCAGCCCCCACCAGTAACAGTTGGCAGCACTCGGGCGTTTGGGCGTTAAAAACCTACTACACCATAGGGTTCCCATGTTAAAATCGATGACTTTCAGACGAGGCTGGCCCTAACCTATGGTACATATTTTAAATCCGACTTCTGGAACAGATAGCTATAAGTCTTAGCTACAACGTTTGTATTTATAATTTTTTGATATTCCGGCCGTAAAGGGGTTAAATGGGCTTGGGGATTCAAAAATGTCGGAACGACCGCTGATCGCTTCCAAATGCTACTACAGTACTGAAATGTACACTACTTCGTAGTATAATTTAATATGATCGCTTCCAAATGCTACTACATGTACTGAAAATACACTACTTTGACTGCCACTTCGTATATTTGATGGCGTTTAATTCAATAAATAAAGATGTAATCTATGGAAATAGAAGTTATTGATAGCAAACAATGCCTTTAATTTATAATAGACAAAACAAATACGATACAAATTATATCTTGTCTAATTCATTTGGGCGTTACATTCCTTACTGTTCTACCCGTTGTTCTATTACCCTGGTCAAACCGGTCGGGCCCCGCCTCGGTACGGGATTCAGCCAGCTATCGTTTTGCCTACCGTGGGAGACCCAGAGCTAGGGAAGATCATTATGAGACCGACTGTACAACCTTATGATATTGATATTGGCTGATTATTGGTGCGTGAGCTACCATGAGGTAGTCCTTGCCTACTTTGACCCAACATGATGCTTTCCAGTTTTGTTTTTGTTGCTTAACTTTGCGCACCTCGTTGTTGCTAAAAATAAAGTCAGTAATGAGCTAATACAACCTATGTTTATTCTAAGGTGTTATACCATTTTCAATTGTGCACATATTGCGTATTTCATTAGTCGCTTTTACTACCCCCCCCCCCCCCCCTCCCCCGGTCGCCGACTCAATTACAACCACAACGAAAAACAAAAAGTTCCGCCTCTGTGTTGATGTGAACGTCGGACGATGCCTTGATGCCTGATGGTGTAGATGGTTCTAGCTAGTCGGGCATTAAAGCTGCCTATATCAGTCATCTTTAACTGGTGATAGCAGACGTCTTCGAGTCGTGGTAAATGTGATGTTCTTGTCAAGGAACTGCGATTTCATCGTTAGACAGCATATGTGTATTTTGTTTTAATTTACCCGATGTTTTTCATTAATGGCTTTGTGCTCAGGCCAAATCTCTAGGCAGAGTTCGAATTGTTTCGCCGTGCTAAACCTAAAACTCGCTTTTCCATTGTCGCTAAGCAGAACTCGACCCCTCTATTGACATCCATCGCCTCAGGCACTCCGAGCAATTTCCCCAGAGCTTGCCCGCCTGGCGCGGGTCGGAGAGTTTGCGGTAATTCTGGCGCTTTTCTGCGCCGATGCCCCCCACTTGGTCTCCAGGTTGTTCATGTGACCGGTATGGGGATTACTGCACTGTGAGAGACGAGAGTCGGGTCCGCCTTCGACGCTAGTGGGGATGTTCGGGGCGCGGTGCTCAACGTGAGCTGAAAGCATTCGGGGATTTCGTCCGTGAATTTGCCTCAGAGGCCTCGGGGTGTAGAGGTAGGGTTGATGCACTTACCTGGGCAGTCACTGCCTTAGGGAATTTGTTATGTCTGATTTACTTCTATATCTTCAATTTTATTTTATTTTTATGTTACGTAAAGTGATGTATTTCATTTTGTCTTATTACTATTCTATTTTGTAGCCGATCTTGCATGTGATCCCATAAACTGATCCTGGTCAAGCCTGAACTGTGACATAGGCATTGCCTTATCTCTGCCTCTTCCCCTGTCCGTGTCCGTGTCCGTGTCCGTGTCGCTGTCGCTGTCGCTGTCGCTGTCGCTGTCGCTGTCGCTGTCGCTGTCGCTGTCGCTGTCGCTGTCGCTGTCGATATCCCTGTCCCTGTCCCTGTCCCTGTCCCTGTCCCTGTCCCTGTCCCTGTCCCTGTCCCTGCCCCTGCCTCCGCCTTTGCCACTGCTCCTGTTCCTGCTTCTGTCCCTACTAATTGCCCAACACCGCCCCTTCCCTCCCTTTCCCTTGTCCCTTCTACTTCCGCTGTCCCTTCCCTTCCCCTTCCCCTTCCTCTTCCCCTTCACCGTCCCCGTCCCCTTCCACTTCCACTTCCACTTCTACTTCCCCTTCCCCTTCTCCTTCCATTTCCCCTTCCCTTTCCCCTTCCCCTTCCCCCTTCCCTTTCCCCTTCCCTTTCCCCTTCCATTTCCCCTTCCCCTTCCCTTTCCCCTTCACCTTCCCTTTCCCCTTCACCTTCCCTTTCCCTTCCCATTCCCCTTCCCATTCCCATTCCCCTACCCCTTCGCCACATAGCCTGAGTAGCTGAGACACCCTTAGCCGAAATCATCATTACCCTGCCCCTTCCCCTATCCCTTCCCCTGCCCCTTCCCCTGCCCCTTACCCTGCCCCTTCCCCTGCCCCTTCCCCTGTCCCTTCCCCTGTCCCTTCCCCTGTCCCTTCCCTTGTACATTACCCTGTCCCTTCCCCTGACCCTTCCCCTGTCCCTTCCCATATACATTCCCCTGTCCCTTCCCCTATCCCTTCCCCTGTCCTTTCCCCTGACCCTTCCCCTGACCCTTCCCCTGTCCCTTCCCATATACATTCCCCTGTCCCTTCCCCTATCCCTTCCCCTGTCCTTTCCCATGTCCCTTCACCTGTCCCTCCCCCTGTCCCTTCACATGTCCCTTCACCTGTCCCTTCCCCTGTCCCTTCCCCTGTCCCTTCCCCTGTCCCTTCCCCTGTCCCTTCCCCTGTCCATTCCCCTGCCCATTCCCCTGTCCCTTCCCCTGTCCCTTCCCCTGTCCCTTCCCCTGTCCCTGTCCCTTTCCCTGTCCCTTCCCATGTCCCTTCCCCTGTCCCTTCCCCTGTCCCTTCCCCTGTCCCTTCCCCTGTCCCTTCCCATGTCCCTTCCCCTGTCTCTTCCCCTGTCTCTTCCCCTGTCCCTTCCCCTGTACCTTCCCCTACCCTTCCCCTGTACCTTCCCATGTCCCTTCCCCTGTCCCTTCACCTGTCCCTTCCTCTGTCCCTTCCCCTGTCCCTTCCCCTGTCCCTTCCCCTGTCCCTTCCCCTGTCCATTCCCCTGTCCCTTCCCCTGTCCCTTCCCCTGTCCATTACCCTGTCCCTTCCCCTGTCCCTTCCCTGTCCCTTACCATGTCCCTTTCCATGCCCCTTCCCCTGTCACTTCCCCTTCCTTTCCCATGTCCCTTCCCCTGCCCCTTCCCATGTCCATTCCCCTGTCCCTTCCCCTGTCCCTTCCCCTGTCCCTTCCCCTGTCCCTTCCCCTGTCCCTTCCCCTGTCCCTTCCCCTGTCCCTTCCCCTGTCCCTTCCCCTGTCCCTTCCCCTGTCCCTTCCCCTGTCCCTTCCCCTGTCCCTTCCCCTGTCCCTTCCCCTGTCCCTTCCCCTGTCCCTTCCCATGTCCCTTCCCCTGTCCCTTCCCCTGTCCCTTCCCCTGTCCCTTCCCCTGTCCCTTCCCCTGTACCTTCCCCTGTACCTTCCCCTGTCCCTTCCCCTGTCCCTGTCCCTTCCCCTGTCCCTTCCCCTGTCCCTTCCCCTGTCCCTTCCCATGTCCCTTCCCCTGTCCCTTCCCCTGTCCCTTCCACTGTCCCTTCCCCTGATCATTCCCCTGATCATTCCCCTGACCATTCCCCTGTCCCTTCCCCTGTCCCTTCCCCTGTCCCTTACCCGGTCCCTTCCCCTGTCCCTTCCCCTGTCCCTTCCCCTGTCCCTTCCCCTGTCCCTTCCCCTGTCCCTTTTCCTGTCCCTTATCATGTCCCTTCCCATGTCCCTTCCCCTGTCCCTTCCCATGTCCCTTCCCCTTCCCCTGTCCCTTCTCCTGTCCCTTCCCCTGTCCCTTCCCCTGTCCCTTCCCCTGTCCCTTCCCATGTCCCTTCCCATGTCCCTTCCCCTGTCCATTCCCCTGACCATTCCCCTGTCCCTTCCCATGTCCCTTCCCCTGTCCCTTCCCTGTCACTTCCCCTGTCCCTTCCCCTGCCCCTTCCCCTGCCACTTCCACTGTCCCTTCCCTTGTCCCTTCCCCTGTCCCTTCCCCTGTCCCTTCCACTGTCCCTTCCCCTGTCCCTTCCCCTGTCCCTTCCCCTGCCCCTTCCCCTGTCCCTTCCCCTGTCCCTTCACATGTCCCTTCACATGTCCCTTCCACTGTCCCTTCCACTGTCCCTTCCACTGTCCCTTCCTCTGTCCCTTCCCCTGTCCCTTCCCCTGTCCCTTCCCCTGTCCCTTTCCCTGTCCCTTTCCCTGTCCCTTTCCCTGTCCCTTTCCCTGTCCCTTTCCCTGTCCCTTTCCCTGTCCCTTTCCCTGTCCCTTTCCCTGTCCCTTTCCCTGCCCCTTTCCCTGCCCCTTTCCCTGTCCCTTTCCCTGTCCCTTTCCCTGTCCCTTTCCCTGTCCCTTTCCCTGTCCCTTTCCCCGTCCCTTTCCCTGTCCCTTTCCCTGTCCCTTTCCCTGTCCCTTTCCATGTCCCTTTCCCTGTCCCTTTCCCTGTCCCTTTCCCTGTCCCTTTCCCTGTCCCTTTCCCTGTCCCTTTCCCTGTCCCTTTCCCTGTCCCTTTCCCTGTCCCTTTCCCTGTCCCTTTCCCTGTCCCTTTCCCTGTCCCTTTCCCTGTCCCTTTCCCTGTCCCTTTCCCTGTCCATTTCCCTGTCCCTTTCCCTGTCCCTTTCCCTGTCCCTTTCCCTGTCCCTTTCCCTGTCCCTTTCCCTGTCCCTTTCCCTGTCCCTTTCCATGTCCCTTTCCCTGTCCCTTTCCCTGTCCCTTTCCCTGTCCCTTTCCCTGTCCCTTTCCCTGTCCCTTTCCCTGTCCCTTTCCCTGTCCCTTTCCCTGTCCCTTTCCCTGTCCCTTTCCCTGTCCCTTTCCCTGTCCCTTTCCCTGTCCCTTTCCCTGTCCCTTTCCCTGTCCCTTTCCCTGTCCCTTTCCCTGTCCCTTTCCCTGTCCCTTTCCCTGTCCCTTTCCCTGTCCCTTTCCCTGTCCCTTTCCCTGTCCCTTTCCCTGTCCCTTTCCCTGTCCCTTTCCCTGTCCCTTTCCCTGTCCCTTTCCCTGTCCCTTTCCCTTTCCCTGTCCCTTTCCCTGTCCCTTTCCCTGTCCCTTTCCCTGTCCCTTTCCCTGTCCCTTTCCCTGTCCCTTTCCCTGTCCCTTTCCCTGTCCCTTTCCCTGTCCCTTTCCCTGTCCCTTTCCCTGTCCCTTTCCCTGTCCCTTTCCCTGTCCCTTTCCCTGTCCCTTTCCCTGTCCCTTTCCCTGTCCCTTTCCCTGTCCCTTTCCCTGTCCCTTTCCCTGTCCCTTTCCCTGTCCCTTTCCCTGTCCCTTTCCCTGTCCCTTTCCCTGTCCCTTTCCCTGTCCCTTTCCCTGTCCCTTTCCCTGTCCCTTTCCCTGTCCCTTTCCCTGTCCCTTTCCCTGTCCCTTTCCCTGTCCCTTTCCCTGTCCCTTTCCCTGTCCCTTTCCCTGTCCCTTTCCCTGTCCCTTTCCCTGTCCCTTTCCCTGTCCCTTTCCCTGTCCCTTTCCCTGTCCCTTTCCCTGTCCCTTTCCCTGTCCCTTTCCCTGTCCCTTTCCCTGTCCCTTTCCCTGTCCCTTTCCCTGTCCCTTTCCCTGTCCCTTTCCCTGTCCCTTTCCCTGTCCCTTTCCCTGTCCCTTTCCCTGTCCCTTTCCCTGTCCCTTTCCCTGTCCCTTTCCCTTTCCCTGTCCCTTTCCCTGTCCCTTTCCCTGTCCCTTTCCCTGTCCCTTTCCCTGTCCCTTTCCCTGTCCCTTTCCCTGTCCCTTTCCCTGTCCCTTTCCCTGTCCCTTTCCCTGTCCCTTTCCCTGTCCCTTTCCCTGTCCCTTTCCCTGTCCCTTTCCCTGTCCCTTTCCCTGTCCCTTTCCCTGTCCCTTTCCCTGTCCCTTTCCCTGTCCCTTTCCCTGTCCCTTTCCCTGTCCCTTTCCCTGTCCCTTTCCCTGTCCCTTTCCCTGTCCCTTTCCCTGTCCCTTTCCCTGTCCCTTTCACTGTCCCTTTCACTGTCCCTTTCCCTGTCCCTTTCCCTGTCCCTTCCCCTGTCCCTTCCCCTGTCCCTTCCCCTGTCCCTTCCCATGTCCCTTCCCCTGATGTCCCTTCCCCTGTCCCTGCCCCTTCCCCTATCCCTGTCCTACTTCCCACCACTTTCCCTGCTTCCCGCCCTTGTCTCTGGCCTTGACCCGCCTTTTACACACTACCCATCCTCCCTCCCCTACCTCTCTCCCCCTTCCTCCCATCCTCTGCCATTTACCAATTTCCGCGAGAGTTCTCTCTCGCGGACTCGGCGTTGGCCTTCCTCGAGCGGACGATGGATGACGGGATATGTTCGGCCCGCCCGTTTTTGCTCCGTTCGGAGTGTGAACGGCCGGGGTTGGTGTCGGGGTGAAGTCGTTAGAGACGAGGGATGGTGTCCAGCGGAAGATGCCTGGTGGCAGGGTGGCCCGGATTCTGGTCGCTGGGAAGCGATGAATTATGGAAACCGGGCGCAGGGACAGAAACGAATCGGAACGCATGAAACCTTGTTACTTTGTTGTGTTAAATGTCTCTGGTTTTTGCGAAGTTTCTATATGATTGGGATATGTTATGCATCTAGGCAACATCATTGCGCAATAGGCAATGCGTGCTTGGACAGTGCTTGGACATACAGTGTAAACAGGCTTAACCCCCGTCCTACGGGGGTCCTAAAACGAACCCCTGAGGTTTTTCTTGAATAACTTTTTACACATGCGGCGCATCTTGCTGAAATGTTCAGTAGCTGAGTTAGCAACAATTATACCTATGTTATACAAATTTGAAGTATATAAGACTTTTATATCGTGACCTATTACTTTTTCGTCAAGGTCATGTCAGAACCCAAAGGGCCATTGACCTGACCCCAAAGGTCACCAGTTGACCTAGATGCTCAAAATGGGATGCCTTTGGATTTTCCTCATGACAGGCATCACGCTACTGTTTACGGTGTCTCTCTAGCTCTCCGTTCGGAAGTTATACTAAGCGCCCTGTACAATCGCTATTTTTGGACGTGGTCGATCTTGAGTCATACACTTGACCTTCAGGTCACCCGTTGACCTGAAACATACAAATCGCATACTGTTAGATTCCTCTTATGACAGGCAGCATGCTGGTTCTTACCGCATTGCCCTATATTGCTGGGTTTGGAAGTTAATAGGGGGTCTTTTTAGGACCCCCCGTAGGGCGAAGGTGAGAAAAGGTCCCCGTAGGGCGAGGGTTAAGGGTTTTTAAGTACATTGCGTGCCCCGTGTGGCCCATTTATCTGTGTCCCATCTGAACATGTATTTGACGGTCTGTTTCTGTGTTTCAGTGTGTGTTGTACTTGTGGACGTTGAAGATTAACCATCCGACGACGTTGTTCCTCCTTCGAGGCAACCATGAGTGCCGTCATCTCACAGAGTACTTCACCTTCAAACAAGAGTGTAAGTACTCCACCTCTAAAGAGGACTGTAAGTACTTCACCTTCAAACAAGAATGTAAGTACTCCACCTCTAAAGAGGACTGTAAGTACTTCACCTTCAAACAAGAATGTAAGTACTCCACCTCTAAAGAGGACTGTAAGTACTTCACCTTCAAACAAGAATGTAAGTACTCCACCTCTAAAGAGGACTGTAAGTACTTCACCTTCAAACAAGAATGTAAGTACTCCACCTCTAAAGAGGACTGTAAGTACTTCACCTTCAAACAAGAATGTAAGTACTCCACCTCTAAAGAGGACTGTAAGTACTTCACATTCAAACAAGTGTGTAAGTACTCCACATTTAAAGAGGACTGTAAGTACTTCAAATTTCAAACAAGAATGTAAGTACTCCACCTATAAAGAGGAATGTAAGTACTTCACATACAAGCAAGAGTGTAAGAAGGTACTCCACCTCTAAAGAGGACTGTAAGTACTTCAACTTCAAACAAGAGTGTAAGTAATCCACCTCTAAAGAGGACTGTAAGTACACCTTCAAACAAGTGTGCAAGTACCGAGTACCTTGCCTTCAAGCGATAGTGAATGTCTCCGAGAATTCCACCTTCTAACAATTTTCTTTTGTGAAATCTATTTGGCGGTTTACATTTAAACCCTACAAAAACATTTACTGTATAACTGTTTATTATATTGCATTTGTGTAAATCTTCCCACGTCTCGTAAGCAGCTTTCTATCTCCATGATAAACGCCTAAACATCTTGCCGAAAACGGACGAAAAAAATTGTTTCCATGTTAGATTCGAACCCGCAACTACTGCTACACCAACTCTGGCCGCTCCCACCCTAATCACCTATGTCATCGCAGGTAAAATGAAGTACACGGAACGGGTGTACGACGCGTGTATGGAGGCGTTCGACTGTCTGCCTCTGGCGGCCCTCATGAACGGCCAGTTCCTCTGCGTCCACGGCGGCCTCAGCCCAGAGGTGCACACGTTAGACGACATACGGAAGGTGAGTCGGGGTGCCATGGTGATGCAAGGGTGGTATGAGCATGTTACTAGTGACCTACTAGCCTGCGTCCACGGCGGCCTCAGCCCAGAGGCCAGTGTTGCTCACGTTAGACCACATGCGGAAGGTGAGCTGCATCCCATGCGAGACTATGTTGATATTAGGGTGCTAATAAATAGCAAATTCCAGCCTCGTCACCGGCTTTGTACCTGCCTCGTGGAAACATGCATTGGTCACACCCATTCCCAAGGGCAAAGCAACCAAAGGTCCGGCGGACACCAGACCAATCTCAATTCAACCGGCCATTACGAAACTAATTGAATGTATCGTTCAACAACAACTTACTGAATACCTTGATCAGCACAAATTAATAGCCGATGCCCAGCATGGTTATAGGAAAAGATATTCCACCGAAACGGCCTTGCACGCCGTGACTGATTCGGCACTGCAAGCCATGGACGAAGGCAAAATTTCGATCCTGGTTCTTCTAAGATTTGTCCAAATGCTTCGACGTAGTACTCCATTCCAAATTACTTGAAAAGCTGTCACTTTATGGGATCGACACTGCATGGTTCTGCAGTTACCTGGAAGGACACACGCAGCAGGTACGGCTGCCGGCGGCGAGGCAGTTCACTGGTTTCAGCCGAGCTGGAAGCGTACCAGCTGTAGCCAGCCAGCCGTCAAAAACCAGGAACGTTCCCATTGGGGTTTTCCAAGGGGGTGCCCTGTCCTGCACCCTCTACCTGCTGTACGCCAATGACCTGAGCCTGTGTGTCGGTGAGGGAGTTAGCATAATTCAGTATGCAGACGATACGCAGATCTTGGTTAGCGGCAAGAAGCGGGACTTGCCGAGCCTCATTGTGCGCATGGAAACTGCACTTGCGGCTTTGTTCCTTTGGTTTTGCTCCAACGGGATGAAAGTTAATACCCAGATGATCGTCCTTGGCACTCCGGCAATGCTCCGTGACCTTCCCTCAGTTTCGCTAAATTTTAGCGGCACCACTGTGACTGAATCACGCGCGGTAAAAAACTTAGGGCTAGTAATTGACAGATCACTAAATTTTCAAACACACATCGACACCATTACTAGAAATGCACAGGCTTACTAATCACGCTTAGTCATGCTCGTCATGTTATACCCGGCCAAGCACTGAAGGTCATAGTAGAATCGCTTGTACTGTCCGTCGTAAGATACTGTTTGTCTGTTTATGGATCGTGTGGAACCAACCAAGTGCGAAGAATCCAGAAAATTGTGAATTTTTGTGCCCGAGTAGTAACCGGTAGGCGACACAATGACCATGTATCGGATGCGATTAGACTGTTAGGATGGCTTACGGCAGAGCAACTCATAGATTTTCACACGATATGTGCTGTGGAGCGTGTTATCTTGAATCAGGAGCCTGCATGTCTGAGTCATATAATCGGTCCGCGTGCCATTGATGTCCATGAACATGACACGCGTCGTGCTAGAAACTGGACGTTGCCACGCATACGCACCGAGTCCGGCCGACGAAGGCTATGCTACCGTGGTGTTTCTCTTCTGAACACACGTCTGGATCCTACCGCCCCCCAGCTTTCGTACACTTTGAAGGCTGCCATGAGAGCTGATGGCACCTGATATTTAGATGGGAGTGCAGATCTGCCACTGTCTATCTCGTCTTATAGTGCGTGTGTGTGTGCTTTTATTGAGTGTATTTTAGTATGCCTGTTTAAGTGTTTTGCCTCCTCAACCTTAGTGTTGTCCCCACTGTTTTAGAAATATGACGTGAAAGGGTGAAAAGCCACGATTATATAGGTACGTGGATTCTTTTCGAATAAACTGGTAACTGGTAATAGGGTGCTACCAGAATGACACCAGGGCGATACCAAGATGATATATGGTGATACCAGGGTGATACCTGGGTTACACCAGGTTTACACCAGGTGATATATGGGTGATACCACGGTGATACCAGGATTATAACCAGTGTGATACCAAGGAATTATCATGGTAGTACCAAGGTGGTTACTAAAATGGTGGCCGAAGTTACCAGGGCGATGCCAGGAAGTTGCCGAGCTGCTCCCAGGCTGTTGTTCAGCTGTTGTTAGTCGGTAGAGAAAACCCTTTTCTATGGCACTTTGTTTACCTGTTGTATTGCTTTGATGGTGGAACCTCTTTGACGCTGATTTGGCTGATTTCATCGCGAGAATCGTCTTCTATGTACGATCGGGAAGCTATTGTCACTACTATTCCTCAATTGTATTTAATAGAATTTGTCTTCTCGGTCAACACCCCTTCAGCTGAGTCAATAAGCGCAGCTTGACGCGGCTGTGATGCCCGCGGTACACGTGATCGTGCGACGCCCGCTCCTCCTGGTATATCAATTGATCGGCTCCTCCTCTCTCCGTCCTCTCCTCTCCTCTCCTCACCTCGCCGCGCCTCTCACTCTCCTCTCCTCTCCTCCCTCCTCTCCTCTCCTCTCTCTCCTCTCCTCTCCTCTCCCTCTCCTCTCCTCTCCTCTCCTCTCCTCTCCTCTCCTCTCCTCGTCCTCTCCGTCTCCTCTCATCTCCTCTCCTCTCCTCTCCTCTCCTCTCTCTTCTCTAATCATCGGTGAATCATAGAGTCTTCTCTCCCTTCTCTTCCCTTCTGTCCCTTCCTTCCGTTCTCTTCTCTCTTCCTTCTCCTTCCTTCTCTTCCCTTCTCTTGTTCCTCTCCTTTCTCTCCCTTCTCTTCCCTTCTTTTCCTCTGTTCCTTTCTCCTTCTCTTCCCTTCTCTTCTTCTCTTCCATTCTCTTGCCTCGTCCTTTCCCTTCTCTTCCTTTCTCTTCTCCTTCGTCTTCCTCTCTTTCCTTCTCTTCCCTTCTCTTCCCTTCTCTTGCCCATCTACTTCCCTTCTCTTCCTTCTCTTCCTTATCTCCCTTCTTCTCCTTCTCTTCCTTCTCTTCCTTCTCTTCCCTTCTCTTCCCTTATCTTCCTTATCTCTTCTTCTTCTTCCCTTCTATTCCCTCTATTCCCTTCTCTTCGCCCTCTTTCTCTTCTCTTCTCTTCCTTCTCTTCTCTTCTCTTCTCTTCTCTTCTTCTCTCTTCTCTTCTCTTCTCTTCTCTTCTCTCTCTTCTCTTCTCTTTCTCTTCTCTTCTCTTCTCTTCTCTTCTCTTCTCTTCTCTTCTCTTCTCTTCTCTTCTCTTCTCTTCTCTTCTCTTCCTCTCTCTCTTCTCTTCTCTTCTCTTCTCTTCTCTTTCTCTTCTCTTCTCTTCTCTTCTCATTTCTACTTCTCTCTCTCTTCTCTTCTCTTCTCTTCCTTCTCTTCTTCTCTTCTCTTCTCTTTCTCTTTCTCTCTTCTTCTCTTCTCTCTCTTCTCTTCTCTTCTCTTCTCTTCTCTTCTCTTCTCTTCTCTTCTCTCTTCTCTTCTCTTCTCTTCTCTCTTCTCTTCTCTTTCTTCTCTTCTCTCTTCTCTCTTTCTCTTCTCTTCTTTCTTCTCTTCTCTCTCTTTCTTCCTCTCTTCGCTTCTCTTCTCTGTTCCTTCCTTCTCTTCTCTTCTCTTCTCTTCTCTTTCCTCTTCTTCTTCCTCGTCTCTTCTCTTCTCTCTCTTCTCTTCTCTTCTCTTCTCTTCTCTTCTCTTCTCTCTCTTCTCTTCTCCTTCCCTTCTCTTCTCTTCTCTTCTCTTCTCTTCTCTCTTCTCTTCTCTTCTCTTCTCTTACTTCTCTCTTCCTTTCTTCTCTTCTCTCTTCTCTTCCCTCTCTCTCCTCTTCCTCTTCTCTTCTCTTCCCTTCTTCTTCCTTCTCTTTCCCTTCTCTTCTCTCTTCTCTTCCTTCTCTTCCCTTCTCTTCCTTCTCTCCTTTTCTTCTCTTCTCTCCCTTCCCTTCCCTTCACTTCCTCCTTCTCTTCTCTTCTCTTCTCTCCCTTCTCTTTCTCTTCTATTCTCTTCTCTTCCTTCTCTTCCCTTCTCTTCCTTCTCTTCCCTTGCTCTTCTCCTTCTCTTCGCTTCTCTTCCTTCTCATCCTTCTCTTC
>JAXIVJ010014249.1:0-27500 GCA_036785665.1 Chirona hameri | reverse complement strand
AGCCCAAATCTGCTAAGAAATCTTCCATAGGGGGTTGGGGTACTCGCAAAACGATATCACAGTTTCACTTCCCCCCACACACTTTTCGTGACGTGCCTACGTTCCTGATGCCACTTACTTCTTATATGACTTAAAGTTCTATGTAGACAAAATCAAAATGCAGCTTATAAGTATAACACAGCGCCTTCGAAAAATCACATTTGCCTGGACAAACGCCTCCAATATTTGTATCGACAGTGCGCCGATTCTGTCTTGGACGTCCCCCAGTGCGCTGAGAGCAGCCCGCAGCTGATTGGTCAAAACTTTAAACGACGACCAATCAGAATAGGCGAGACATTCACGGTAGATGACATATTTCTTAAAAGTTTGGTAGCTAAACGGAAATCGACGAAGCCGATAAGCTACCATATTTGTTACCATGTCGAGACATTCAGGCATATTCTGGAGAAATATGAGTTAGGTTAACCAAATGGACCATATTTGACATGGACCCGTCAAATATGGTCCATGTCGTAAACCTAAGGGACCAAATCTGACCCGACATACCTCTTTCAAAAACCTGTAATTCCCTACCTATACATGCTACGTGACTTTCGCCTCTGGGCATGTTATAAATAAAGGATGAATCTTAGTCAACCCTAGGTTTAAAGTAGTCAAACCTAGCTATAAAGTTGAAAAAAATGTTGTCAAACTTGAGGAAAAAGAGACTTTTGGGATAGATTTGGTCCATTTGGTTTACAAGTTTTCGTAAACCTAATGGACCAAATCTACCCTAAGTGATGTAATCGTTATTTATAGCGGAACTATATAAATTATCTTGAATATAACTAGCACATGTATTTAACTTCTTGTTAGGTATTCTTGTTGTCCAAAACTAACCTAGGGTTGATCTATATTTTTATTTTTATTTTAATTAATAAAAAATAGTTAAAATTTATTTTCGTTATTTGTTGATGAAACATGAAAAAAACAGCAGCATTAGCTACCTAACCGAGTGTACGACTTACTATCTTAAATTAACCAAGATTACACTTTAAAGGGAAATAATGACCTTTTTCCACAAAAATGGAGTTAGCACTTGAAATCGCCAGACGAGACCAAAATATATTGTAAATTCATCACATTTTGCATGAAAACTTCCCTACCGAAAGATATTTCAAGTTAAAGTTGATAAGCGTTCCACACTTTTAACGACCGGTACTTGCAAGTACTTTTGGTCCTCATCAAACTGCGGGCTTTTCCCGTATTGTTTTTTTACGCAATGGAGTGGAAAATATATTGTGCGTTATGCTTGTTGTGATTATATGCCCGGCGATCTTCTAAAACTAACAGCGATTGGAAAAAGTGGCAATAAAATCGGAAGCTCATCGATGCACATCAACGGCGGCATAGTTAGTGGTTGCGACCCTCAATTTTTGAAAATAAATTCATTTGTTTTCAACATTAGTATTGTATAATTTGTATGTGGCTGTATATAACACTATGCTTTATATTATCATGAAAAATAATAATTTTTGCCCAAAAAACTAACAAACAATAACACAAAACTGGCAATTAAATCGGAAGCTCATCGATGCACATCGACGGCGACCTATTTAGCGTCGGCGATTTGTTTACAAAGCATTGTCATGCTTCTCGGCGCACTTAACCATTGTGGCGAGTTGTTGCTAGTAGCGCTTTCGTTCTCCATGGCAACCAGGCGTGAGCCAATGAAAAGCCAGAACGTATTCCCTTTCTGGCTTTTGATTGGCTGACGCCTGGTTGCCATGGAGAACGAAAGCGCTACTAGCGTGTGTCCGAGCAGCGCTCAGTTTGATCGGAAATGTCACAGAGCCTCCAAAAATGCCGCAATCGATGTAAACAATGGTAGGGAAGGGCGAATTTGTCAATGACCTTCATGAAGTACACAAGGTACTTTTTTTGTATTTTTCCCAAACTTACAACTTCGAATTTGGGAATAATTTTATTTAATTCTTAAATTTAAATAAAATAATTTTAAAACCATAGCGGTAGCCTAAGAAATTCTTGCTAACAAAATCAAAAGGTCATTATTTCCCTTTAATAAAGGACACAAAATGTGTTTAGGTTTGGGTTACTATAACGTCATTAAAAAAAATATATAAAAATTTTAAACTGCCTATTTGCAATTCTAAGCACGAGTACATTTCGCTCTCAAAAATTAACCTAGGTTTGACAAATATAAATGACCCTAGAGGTGTCCTAAATATTAAGGAATTTTTAAAAAATCAATAAGGATATTATAAGTTAGTTTCAAAAATATGTTTCTTTTCCCAAAAGTCCGAAAGCTCATTCATCTAAAACTGGTAACAGTTTGGTTCTATAAATTTTAGTTTTTTGAGTGAAAATCGAAAATCCAAAAAAATCGAAAATTTTGAATTTGAACTTTAAGTTAAGCAATAAAAAATTTAAGTTCATCATTTAGAGTAGGTTAATCAATTGCCTATTCAAAACTGAAATCGGTTTGGTTTTATTCGTTTTGGTGTTTAAGTTATAGGCATTCCCGTCTATCATTGCATTATTTGCTGGACTTTGAAAAAATTTCGAAGAAGAAAAAATGTTTTTTTCCTTATTTATTATATCAAAATTGCCTTCGAATAACACTTAAACATATAAAAAACAAAGTCATTTAAAAATAACCAAAATAAAAAAAGTCAAAAAAGAAGTAGCACTTTTTAGCGAAAAACGATTTGTTTCCAAAAAAGAGGATTAATTTATACATTTCCATATTACTTAAGTACAAACCAATATGAAAAACGTAACAATTTCTGAAAATACTTAATACTTCTGACGTCATTGTTAAAAAACTGAAAAAATTGAAAAAAGTATATCAAGTGATAAAAGGTCGAAAAAAACGATCTAAGGGTCTACTTTTTTTGTAAAATGATGTCTTCATTCTTGTTCACCCTAACTGTTCAAAAA
The DNA here is from genome assembly GCA_036785665.1 of Chirona hameri. NCBI lineage: Eukaryota > Metazoa > Arthropoda > Thecostraca > Balanomorpha > Balanidae > Chirona > Chirona hameri. Next base: position 24,560 of record JAXIVJ010014249.1, on the reverse strand, counting down.
TAAGTATTTAATTTTTAACACCAGGTGGCAGCACTTAACGTTTTACTAAAAAATTGAAACAAATTTTTGTATCACATTTAAAAAAAAGAAAAAAATAGCGGTTCATAGAAAATTTAATGGGCTATCAATTAACTTAAATAAACTTTTCGCTCAGACAAAAATTTTACCTAAAAAAATTGAAATAAAAAATTCTCTTAATTTTTTTGCTTAAAGTTAAGTATTTTTTTAAAATAAAAAAAAAATATTCCTTTGCAAGTCCTGGATCTTCTTCATCTAAAACTGGTATTTGTTTGGCTCTATACATTTTATTTTTTAAGTGACAAGCACTTAAACTTAATTTGTTATTGTACTTAAAGTTAAGCAATTACAAAATTAAATACATCATATATCGTAGGCTTAACTATTGGCTATCAAAAACTGAAACCGGTTTGGTTTTATTTCATTCTGTTTTTAAGTTATAGTTATTGCCATCTACCATTAAGTTGTTCTCACTTTAAAAAAAAGTTATGCTTAAAGTTAAGTCTTTTTAGAATAGTTTGTTTTTTTATTTGATAGTCCTTTATCACATTCATCTACTACTTGTAACCGTTTGGGTTTATACATTTTATTTTTTAAGTGAAAAGCATTCAAACTTAATTTGTAATTGTACTTAAAGTTAAACAATTTAAAAATTAAGTGCATCATATAACGTAGGCCCAACTATTGGCTATCCAAAACCGAAATCGGTTTGGTTCTATATATTTTGATGTTTAAGTTATAGGCATTTCCGTCTACCATAACATTGTTCCGAGGACTTACAGCTATTTTTGTGGAAGAAAAAAAATGTTTTTTTCCTTGTTTATTATTACAAAATTACCTTTGATTACCCCTAGCAATATAGAAAACCGAGCTACTTTTTGAAAATACATTTTTCAAATTTTCAAAAAAAAGTATATCTTTTTACGAAAAACAGATTTCTTTCAAAAAGTGAGTATTAAGAAAATACATATTCACATCCGTTATATTAAGACAAACAAGATTCTGTTTACAATTTCTTTAAATACTTAATATTTCTCAAGTTATTGTCAAAAAACAGATAAAATTGTCATTCGAAAAATCGCGATTTATTTTCTTCGAAAAAGAAAGATTAAAGGGTTTCGTTACTTGTAAAATGATGCCCCATTCATGCTGGTTCCAAATATAATTTTGTTTTTAAGATTCTTCAAATATTGAACACAATATGAGTATAAATGTTCAAGAAAATCATGAAATTGGCCGAAAAATTTATCAAAACGCGAAACTCATTAACTCAAAAAGTAAGACCGGAAGAGGCAAATAAAAACATAGATTCTTGTTCCGCTCGCCTAGTTCTACAACATCCGTCTGTCGGAACTCAAAAAAACTTTTCCGAAAAAAAGTTATTGATATATATTTTTGGTGATGGATAACTTAAAAAATAAAACAACATATTTAGAGTACGAAAAGAAATTCAGCATGCTCATAGTGTTGTACATTTTAATCATATTTTTAATTTTGAAAAAATGCATAACTTTTTTTTTGGTGAAAATTCAAAATATTCATCAATTTGATAATTAAGTACCCCATATGTTAAAAACCTGTATACTGATTTTTGATTTCTTTGTTTGTTAACATTTGGAGTAACACGGTCTTTCTTATCTTTGAACACATTTTTCAAAAAAAATGCATATTCAAAAATCTAAAATTTAAAAACATCATTTTTTACAATTTTTCACATTTTTAACTTCAAAAATATGGTTTTGATTAAAATTCAGAATTGCCAAAAGATGTGGTTCGTTACGCCGCACCTTTGTTTGCTGTTTGATTATAAAAAAGTTCCAAAACAAAAAAGTTACGTTCCAAAAACTTGTGCAAAAAACATGTTTTTCTAAGTAGCCCAAAAGCTAAAAAAAAATGTGAAGGATTTCCGCACCTTACATACAAAGCCCCATTAATGCTTAACACAAATATATGCTTTGTTTAAATATTCGATCAATAATAAGCAAATTGCGAGCAGAACAAGGACACTAAAATACAAAAAAACAACAACATCAAAACGTAAAATGTGTGTAACTTTTTTAAAAGCTAGGTTTGATTAAAAACGTCAATGGATTCGTGTTCTACTCGACGAGAGCGATCGGAAACTGTTCTCCGAATGTAACAAATGTTGTTAGATTGGGCGTAATCGAAGAATCCTTTTTCGGGGGTCAGATTTGGTCCATTTGGTTTACTCGAGGTGTGTCAAATTTGGTCCCTTAGGTTTATTTTGAAACGGAAACTTTAATAACTTTTTAAGTTTTTAATGGATTTCAAAACTATTAAGTGCACTGGGCTTACAGTCAAATTCCCTTCCTTTTTTTTGAAAACCAGAAAAGATATAGTTATAAATAAAGATGTTATACTTTTGTTCAAGTAGGAAAGTACAGTTGGGGTAAGATCATGGTACCTTCATGGACACTTACGATTAAGTCAACTATTTCTTAAACCTTACTTCTGATCTTATAACAAAAGTAAGCTCTCTTAATTTGGATCAACCCTAGCCCGAAACTTACTCTGTAGCTTTTTCAGGGATCAAACCTAGTTATTTTCTAGGGTAGACTGCGATATGTCCAAGAAAGTTCCTAACGGGTGTAATGCCCCGGCATTTTGGTCATAAAAGCTTAAATATAATTAATTTCGTTATTTTCCCAATTAGGAATCAACCAAAAAGTGTTCAGGCAAGGGGGCCCTGATTGGGTAAAATTTTGTACAATTAATATTTAAGGAATTACAGCCTTCCAAACAGGGGACCAAATTTGACATAAAACCTGTCAAATATGGTCCCCAAAAGGGTATATTTGGTCCATTTGGTTTAGTAAGAAATACCGAACATCCAGAAAATAAGAACATAGTTTTTTCTTCTCAAAAAGTCATTGACTAACATTTAACACATATTTCACTTGCAAGTAGGTTAACAAATATTTAACATCATATGAAAGAGTTTCTCTGTGTATTCTCGTGCTTTAAGAGCTGTTTTTAACGGACTCAACCAATATTTTGAGGCTAGGGAAATCCCAACCGCAAAAGCTAAACAGTCTCCAACTGTGGAAAGTTAGAGGAATTTATTTATGCTATGTAAACAGGGCTAATGGTGTTTGGATTTGTAACTTTTCTGTCTTGGTGCTGGTCGTGATGAGTAACGGTGTCACAAGCTGGGACAGGAAGAGAGTAAAGTATAAGTGGGAAGTGTAAAGGTCGGTATGGGACAGGTCAGGTGAGTTGAGGCTTGGTTGAGGGTAATGCAAACATGAAGCGCGCTGCGACTGCATGAAGTTCCTAAGTACACATATCGAGTAAAAGTAACAAAGTCAAAATTTAATGGAATTTGTTCCAGTCAAAAGTGTCTTGCACGTGGATTGGACCCCGTTCGACACATGCAGCTGCTTGCCACATCCCTGCATGTTTCAAGCTCATTCCGCTCAATGAAAACCGGATCTAATATTGTTTCCTAAAAGCAATATCTCGCGCAAGGTGTCGCGAACACCTAGCCAAAGCCGTCAATAAAAAAAAAACGCTGACGGCTGAGGTACGAGATTTTCCGAGACACGCCCAAGGAATGCCACTTAACATGCACTCCAAACCTTCTACACGCCGGCTGCACTATTCGGGCTGTCCCCGTTCTTATAAAAACAAGCATTAACCTACTGCAGAAACATCACTCAAGGACCAGCTAATCCCCGCTCACTTGAAGCACAGATGGCCATAGCAATAGTAACAAGGTGCTGAAGACTCCACAAGCGTACGTATGGTCTTTGCTCTCGGAAACGTTAAGAAGCTAATAAGGAGCCATGAATAGCATCGCTCGTCTAAAAACGACAAAACCTAAAAAAAAACGATCGTTTTAAGAAAAACATACTGGAAGTGAGAATGCACAGCCCTGTGATCGGCGAACATGTTTGCAGCGAGTTGCAGTACCCAGGTCGGGTCTGCAGCGGTCGGGTCTGCGGCGGTCGGGTCTGCAGCGGTCGGGTCTGCGGCGGTCGGGTCTGCAGCGGTCGGGTCTGCGGCGGTCGGGTCTGCGGCGGTCGGGTCTGCGGCGGTCGGGTCTGCGGCGGTCGGGTCTGCAGCGGTCGGGTCTGCGGCGGTCGGGTCTGCAGCGGTCGGGTCTGCGGCGGTCGGGTCTGCAGCGGTCGGGTCTGCGGCGGTCGGGTCTGCAGTGGTCGGGTCTGCAGCGGTCGGGTCTGCGGCGGTCGGGTCTGCAGCGATTTACGGCGTTCAGGTTAGCCCTGCAGCCGGCTGGCGGCCAGCGTCCGTCTCCTGGCGGCCTTCACTTCTCTACCGCCACACCGGCTGCACAGCGCACATTGGCACGGCAACTGACACCCACTAATCCCCTCTGCCGGGCCGCTGCACTGGACAGGAGACGAGCCATTGACGACTCGCTTCCTGCTCGGACCCGGCCTCCAGCGGGCCTGACGGCCGCTCCGCTCAGCGGTGGTCATCTGTAGAATCGCACCTGGACCGCAGCGGGCGCCGGCGCCGGTGGACGGACTGCAATGGACGGACTGCAATGGACGGACTGCAATGGACGGACTGCAATGGACTGCAATGGACGGACTGCAATGGACTGCAATGGACGGACTGCAATGGACGCCGGTGGACGGACTGCAATGGACGCCGGTGGAAGGACTGCAATGGACGGACTGCAATGGACTGCAATGGACGGACTGCAATGGACGCCGGTGGACGGACTGCAATGGACGGACTGCAATGGACTGCAATGGACGGACTGCAATGGACGCCGGTGGACGGACTGCAATGGACGGACTGCAATGGACTGCAATGGACGGACTGCAATGGACGCCGGTGGACGGACTGCAATGGACGCCGGTGGACGGACTGCAATGGACGCCGGTGGACAGACTGCAATGGACGCCGGTGGACGACTGCAATGGACGCCGGTGGACGACTGCAATGGACGGAATGCAATGGACGGACTGCAATGGACGCCGGTGGACGGACTTCAATGGGCGCCGGTGGACGGACTGCAATGGGCGCCGGTGGACGGACTGCAATGGACGCCGGTGGACGGACTGCAATGGACGCCGGTGGACGGACTGTAATGGACGTCGGTGGACGGACTGCAATGGACGTCGGTGGACGGACTGCAATGGACGCCGGTGGACGGACTGCAATGGACGGACTGCGATGGACTGCAATGGACGGACTGCAATGGACGGACTGCAATGGACTGCAATGGACGGACTGCAATGGACTGCAATGGACGGACTGCAATGGACGGACTGCAATGGACTGCAATGGACGGACTGCAATGGACGCCGGTGGACGGACTGCAATGGACGCCGGTGGACGACTGCAATGGACGCCGGTGGACGACTACAATGGACGGACTGCAATGGACGGATGCAATGGACGCCGGTGGACGGACTGCAATGGGCGCCGGTGGACGGACTGCAATGGGCGCCGGTGGACGACTGCAATGGACGCCGGTGGACGACTGCAATGGACGGACTGCAATGGACGCCGGTGGACGGACTGCAATGGACGCCGGTGGACGGACTGCAATGGGCGCCGGTGGACGGACTGCAATGGACGCCGGTGGACGGACTGCAATGGACAGACTGCAATGGACGGACTGCAATGGACGTCGGTGGACGGACTGCAATGGACGCCGGTGGACGGACTGCAATGGGCGCCGGTGGACGGACTGCAATGGACGCCGGTGGACGGACTGCAATGGACGCCGGTGGACGGACTGCAATGGACGGACTGCAATGGACTGCAATGGATGGACTGCAATGGACGTCGGTGGACGGACTGCAATGGACGCCGGTGGACGGACTGCAATGGACGGACTGCAATGGACAGACTGCAATGGACGCCGGTGGACGGACTGCAATGGACGCCGGTGGACGGACTGCAATGGACGGACTGCAATGGACGCCGGTGGACGGACTGCAATGGACGTCGGTGGACGGACTGCAATGGACGCCGGTGGACGGACTGCAATGGACGCCGGTGGACGGACTGCAATGGACGGACTGCAATGGACGGACTGCAATGGACGGACTGCAATGGACGCCGGTGGACGGACTGCAATGGACGCCGGCGGACGGACTGCCGGGAGGAGGCTGCATGCCATCGGCTCCGTTCATCGGCTCCGTTCATCGGCTCCGTTTGGTGGTCAGCAACTGTTCCGTTAGAGGAAGGCGACGGACATATCGGTGAACCAGCTGTGTGAGGGTCGTCCTCCGCGGTTTGTGAACGTCTGGCGAGGATGGCGGGTGAAAGGTGTTACGGTGTAGCTCCGTTATCGTACCGTTAAGAAGCCTCAGATGTGGGATAACAACGTGCTGAGTTTAATCCCCGATGTCACGGAAGCTCTAATACGGCGCTCAACCACGTGTTATTATGATGCCAACACTGCATCAATCACTCAATATCCGATCAGCATATAAAACGGGTTTTCACCATACATGATGAAATGGAAAATTAAATGACGCGACGTGTTTCAAAGATAAATTCATTGTTAATATTGACAAGGCGATGCAAGCTGCGAAAGACGGCTCCTCGTATCCTCGTAATATGCTCTTCAATGGATTTTGCCGAAGAAATATAACAAAAGATAATATAAGATTATAAGATTGCTGCGAATTACAATTCCCCAGACAGAGTGTACGAATCACCTTACAAATCGAGTTGAGATGCAATTTTGGACAATTGTAATATTTACATACATCCATAGGTGTCGATTTATATACTTTTGTGGTGGCTCTCGCCTCCCCCTCCATGTTGAGATCATCCCCCAATGGTACCCTCGCCCCCCCCCCCCCAATGTTTTTGGCCACTGTCAGATCCAGGGAGCAAGGCGGCCAAGCCTCCCAAACTGCATGAAATGGGCAACAAATTGACACGTTTCCTATTCCAAAAGAAAATCTACGCAGCTTTTACTAAGAAAAGTTTGTTTTAAATCCCCTCTGTATGTATAAAGAGGCGAAATCCGGTGAATTTTTAACATATTTGCAATGTTGGATTTTTAAGCCATTTTTCCGAAGAAATGTTTTATTTAATTGATTTCTTTTAAATTATTTTTTTAGGGGTAAGACAAAAATCACAAATCCGAGAATCTATTTTGTAGCCCTTGCCATTTGCTATTTTCTGACGTTTTTTTAAATTGCATTTTGCTCAAAATATAGACTGTATTATCTCTTAAAGTTCAGCTGTTTTTTTTTGTATTCGCCAAACTCGTGTGTAGTGACGTCACTAAATTCGTTATATCTTGATTTGTTATCGACAAAATTGCTTCATTTATGCACATAAGACGTACAATTATCGTAGGAGAAGGTACCCAAAGTTTCACGTTGATATCGCTATCGGTTTTTGAGCTATTGCGAAAATTCGTCAGGGGGTAGATATTTACCTTCCCCCGTCAATGGCAGGTTAACATTGCCGTTTTACTAAGTAAGGGTTCCAAGTAAGGACTCGGGCCTTCTGGCGGATGCAGACCGGCCCAAAACGTTGGTATGTAGGGCCGTCCGACCCACACACACAGGAATATGGGGGCCGTCCGACAGAATTCCAAAACTGATGAGATTTCGTCTGTTTTTGCATTATGAATTGATTACAAATACTGTCATTTGTACAAGTTGCCTAGAATTTCTTTCAAATGTGTGAATTTTCAGCCGATTTTGGTGGTTTCGGTAAAGCCATGGCGCTGATAGGCTCTCCTTGGATCCGTCCCTGTTCGGCCACCTTTTGGATTTATGCCCCTCCCCCCGCGCGTTCCCAATTTATCGTAAAATCGTAAAAATTGTCTTTGCAGCAGTCAAAATCCAGCTATCCACAGTACAAAAACGGAAAATGTCGCGCCGCTTCGCGGTATGACACAACTTTCGTAATTGCTTATACAAATTTGGAAAATAGGAAAATGAACTCCATTAAGTGTCTGGCAGAGGCTCTCCTTGGCAGTAATTGCTGGCACTGGCGGATCCAGGGGGGGGGGGGGGAGAGGGGCATCAGGGGAGAATGCTCTCCCCCCCACAGGAATCTGGGAGGGGCATTCAATACAAGTATGCCCCCGCGCGTTCCCTGCACTGAAAGTGGAAAACATAGATCTTAGGAGAAAACTTCATGAAAACGGAAGTTTTTTCTTCTTCTCTTGAGTGATTGAATTTATTTATTTATTTATTCAGCAGATCACCCACGGGTTGGCCCATTGACGGGTAAAGTCACATATCTATACCTACAAAGACACATGCAAGCATACAATAAATACACGGATCTCACTCGCTGTCTAACAAGTAAAACATCGCAATATATGGCCTAAGTAGTGCTACGCGTGGAGCGGATAAGCCACTGTCGTCAGTTTCAACCCATAAACCTTGGCTTGTATCTTGATTTGGTAAAGTGAATCTCTAACAATGTCTATCTGTTCATTCTGATGTGGGAATTCGTTCATCTTTCGCGACATTCTGCAGAACAGACGATTCTTGACAGTCTCCACACGGGCAAAAGGGACAGCAAATAAATCTCGACGTCGAACTGAGCGGACTGGGACAGCTAAGCCAAACCAGGATCGCAAGGAGATGGAGTCAATTTTGTGCTTGAAAACACGAGCCACATAGACCAGGTCATGCTGGGTACGTCTGGCAGCCAAAGAGGTGAAGGAGTATGCTGAAGGTAAGCTGTTGTATGAGAGAGACTCCGAATTTACGCCTGAATGCACTGTCAGCCAAATAAGGAATCTGTGTTGTATCCGCTCGATACATTTTGTGTTGTATCCGCTCGATACGAATTTGAAGTTTGTATGTATCCCTTGCTTTCAATGATAGGCAAAACAGCGCACCTGATGCAATTCAAGCAGCCCCGGTGACACTTAACCCGCACCCCGCTGGGGGGGGGGGGGGGGGGGCAGAATCTGCCCCCTCCCGGATTTTCTTAATAACTCAACAACTATGATAGATATAAACGTCAAACTTTCAGTACCTTATCCTGCATCAATTATACGTCTTCTCACCAAATTCCAATAAAATTGATGCAGTGTTTTGGGAGATAATGACGTTGACGTCATGTCATGCCATTTTTGGTGGAAAAATGATAAATGTTTGAACAATCGTAGAAAATAAAGTGTTGAAGCAAATTGCACAAACAAAAACGTTAAAAGAAAGGAAATAACATTCTCGTCAAAATGGCTATCTCGGATTCGCAAAAGTTTGTGTTCTTGACCCCCCAAAACAAAAGCCAACTGATTTTTGTTCGGAAGAAAATCCACAAAATCCATTTTTGTGAATTTCAAAAGTGAATTCCTTAAGCTCGAATACCAAAATAAGGTGACCGACCCAAATCTTCAGAGGAAAAAATGGGGGTACCTTTTAGCCACAAAAAGATGCCCCCCACGGAGAGAGGCTGGATCCGCCAGTGTGTCCCCCCCCCCCCCAACGGTTTTGACAAATCGACACCGCTGCATACATCATTACTGATTGTTGGCCTTCTGTAGTATGTGCTGGCGGCGAAGTAACATATAAAAGCAACCCCGATGGTAACGGGAGGAAAAGACCAGCAATTTAAGCGAAAAACAAGGGAAACTCACTGGACTAAGAATCCGAAGGGAGAAAATACGACAAAACCATCGATAAGTCACAGTTGGTACCGATTAATTCACAAGGAATCCCTCTGGCTGATATACTCTAAAAAAAATCGAATAAATGCGAGCTTCCTCAGACCTTTCAGATGACAACAATTCTTAAACACCCAATAAACGAAACTGCAAGATTGCCGATCTTCGATTTGCTTGGGGACAAACCAAAATAATTACAATTTGGAGTTATTGAAAAGCGATATGGTTTCAGTAAGATTTACATACCAAGCACGGGTGTTTGCAATTACTTCCTAATCAAGTTTTGGTTACATTTGCTGACTTAGGTACAGGTCACTGCAAAACTAATGGTGGTGCAGTGCCCCCAAAATGTGTTGATTTGGGTGGGAAATTACGCCCAAAAGTGAATAATTTTCAACTCTCCCCATTTCAGGTCACTCATGAAATGGGGAGAGTTGAAAATTATTCGTTTTTGGGTGTCATTTCCCACCCAAATCAACACATTTTGGGACACTACCTACCATTACTTTTGCAGTGACCTGCTGCTGCTTATGAATGAAATATAACAATAAACTTACTGAGCAAATTATAATAAATTCAAGTTTATCCAAGATTTTCAAACCGGCATCCTCAACTTTAGGCTTGTCGGAAGCGACTAATGAGATGATAACAGTGCGGATTTACTATGTATTCAGCTAACAGTATGAGACATCCTTTATCACAAAGGTCATCAGTGCCTGATAATTTATCTGAAACCCTACAGCAGCACAGGGAAGCACCGGATTCCCGCAGCAGGGTGTGGAAACACCAGATCGCGGCTGGTAAATTACAGACGCTGCACGATCAGGGCACTTGCAGCGTAAAGAAGGTTAGGCGCAGCGTAAACCGAAAGGTCACTGTGACATGGAATACTGTGAGTAATGTTTAACCATGCCAACACTATCACCATGGAGTAGAGAAGCACTTCTCTACTCCATGCTATCACGAACAACTGACTATGAAACCACTTATATCACGAAGGTTTGATCTTCGATCCGAGCAAAAAAAAGTTCAAGCCAGGAATTTCAGTCGCAAGTTGTCGCCAAGAATTCCAGTGCCGGAAGTCACCGGTCTTTTAACCTCTATGGTCCTGCCTGGAAGCGGGATACGGACTCCCCGCACCGCTGAACAATTCCCAGATATATATATATATATATATATATATATATATATATATATATATATATATATATATATATATATATATATATATATATATATATATATATATATATATATATATATATATATATATATATATATATATATATATATATATATATATATATATATATATATATATATATATATATATATATATATATATATATATATATATATATATATATATATATATATATATATATATATATATATATATATATATATATATATATATATATATATATATATATATATATATATATATATATATATATATATATATATATATATATATATATATATATATATATATATATATATATATATATATATATATATATATATATATATATATATATATATATATATATATATATATATATATATATATATATATATGTCCCATGTGCGCCGCCGTGAATTAACTTGGCGCCGGAGGTGACCGAACTCAATTGGGCGTGTGACGTCATAAGACCGAGGGCGGGCGTTCCGCCGAAGTCTACCTTTTGAAAGCTTCAAAGGCAGACAATCGGCCAGGGCGGTGTTCCGATCGAAACAAACCTCCCAGATGTCTGCCGAATTGACACGGCTGGTGACTTTGTCCGGCCAAAGCCAACTTTAGGCACTGTTTCCAGAAAAGGCTCTGTGATGCACGCAGTCAGTTTCGGCCAACCGAGCCACATTCGATGTTCGCACTAGAGTTGCAGAATTCTGGTCCCAGCGTCCCAGCGCTGGGACCTGAACTGGTCACGGCGTGACTGAAGCTGTGACTGGCCAGGCCAGCGTCATTGCAGCGCCGTGACTAAAGATGTGACTTGCCAGCTCATGACTTGCCAGCTCAGCTGTGACTTGCCAGATTTAAGATTTTCTGCACCTCTAGTTCGCGCTCTATTGGGCCAGCAAGCCGCGTATTAACGGATAATTATATCCGGCGATATATTTCGATCCATTCGATCTATTCAGTAATCTTCTGTACCTTAATGTATTCTAGGGCACCTGGTAGCCTGGTTGGAATTGGTATCAAAATGATAATGTACTGTCTTTTCACGGTACAAGAATAACGAGATACAGCTATTTTTCTTCATTCAACAGAAGCCGGTAAATCGCTGGTAACATCATCTAACGACTGCGCTGTGTAATGGGCGTAAAAGGGGCTAGCTTGAGAGATTATAGGAATATGGTATGCGTTAAAATTAAATATCTACATGTTTTAACCCTCGCCCTACGGGAGCTTTTTTCACCTTCTCCCTGCGGGGGGAGGGCCTGACAGGCCTGACAGTTAACTTCCAAACCAAGCAACTTAAGCAATGCAGTAAGAACCAGCATGTTGCCTGTCATGAGATGAATCTAATAGTATGCGATTTTTAGGTTTCAGGTCAACGGGTGACCTTCCAAGTCAAGTGAATGACCTCGGATTTACCATGAACAGCGATTTTGCTCTTCAGAAAATCTCAAAATTAGGAATTGATAAATGTAAATAAAAATGCATGTTCCTAGACCAGTTTGGCTCAGAAATACAAAAAAAGGTAATTATTTATTCATATCTTGTTAAAAAAAAGTCAACAAAAGTTATTAAAAAATGACGTCAGTTTCTTACACTTAGAGCCATCACTCAGTCAAAAATGAAGATATTGCTTTAAAATTTGGTATGGGTATTCTCCATACTCAGTTCTCTCACATATATTCCGTTTTTTATATCTTTGAAAATTTTGATTTTGTGTTTTTTTTATGTTTTTATTTTATTTTAGGGGTCAAAAACCATTTTTTGTTGAAAATCTGAGATTGCCATTTTAAAGAGAATGACATTTTGTATCTTTGGTGAATTGTGTTTGCAATTTGCTTTAAAACTCTGTTTTCTACGATTTTTCAAATATTTCTCTCTTTTTTAACCAAAATGACGTCATCAAAACATGATTTTCTCCCAAACTACTCAACCAATTTTTTTTATAAAAAAAAATACATTCAGCAAGATGCACCTCATATGTAAAAAGTTATTCAAGAAAAACCTCAGGGGGGGGCCTGTCAGCCCCCCCCCCCGTAGGGCGAGGGTTAAATCTTGCCAATTAGGTCGCGTTAAATGACATGGTGCTGATCTGATAAAAAACTAGCAAAACTTATTATTTGATCATAGGCAATGGAATGCACGAGCATCCCTGAAAATTGTCATTGCTCAGCACCAACAACTCTGGTCCGGTGGAAACCAGAAGGTGTGTATTTATAGTACACATCATTGTGCAATAATTTCGCATGACCTTGAAGTCTCCACTCCCTACAGTCTACACAGGGCAGGTCGAGCCGCAGCAGTAAACACTGGTTCAGGGCGGCACACCAACAGCGGCGGGGTGGATCGTTACATTGTGACATTTTTGTGCAGAGGGTGTTATTAAATGTGCTCCATCTCCTGAATAACATTCCCGCGATACACTCCCGTCCAAACATCGGGGAAATCGTTGATCAACATCACTTTCAAATATTAACATATTATTCCAGAATGTATTATAACAAAAAAAATGGTAAGCATTTTAACGTTCCAATAATTAGGTAACTATAATTTTACCATTTGTTTAAGAAGAGTAGCAAAGCGTTAGAGGGACTCATCATCGTACAGTTGTTAGTGGCAAGTCGTAGTTACACCATGTTGCAGTATGCCTTGCTTCATTACTGGCAGACGAGCAGGGGCAACGATTTCAACACCCCTGGAACATCACTGTAAGAAATCTGAACAATATCTTATCCTGTGTATCCAATCATCAGGCTATGCAGCCATTTCTACGTGTCTTGTGCTTTTACTATCGTTTTAAGCAGCGGTTATTGATTCCGTAATGAATGGAAGGACAATTGGCATAGCGTCAAAGGATGAGTCGAGTGCCGGTTTATCTGGACGACATGCTTGCTTCATAGACATTTCCTTTGAGCTTTGTGATTTCTATCCCCATTGCGACACACAGCATTGAAGCAATACCAGAATGTGTGCAATAAGGTGAAGGGCAGAACAACTTCCCAGCACCCAGCAAGCCCATCCGGTTTTTCAACTGACAGCAAACAGCTCTAAGTAGTCTTCAGTTTTGAATGCAAGTGCACAACAGCAATATGAAAACTTCAGGTTGGAGAGTCATTTCTCCCTTCGTATTTACATACATATACACTAGGTCCATTCATATACACTAGTTTTAATAACGACTTATTTATGCCAGTGTTGTTCGAACAATTCAGATCACATCCAGTCTGCGAGTTGCGTCAATACACAGTGGCGTACCCAGGATTCACTCCAGGTCCCAGGAGGGGACATTTTTGATCAAGGGGCATAAGGTACCCCCACCCAAAACAAACTCACCGGATTTGGCCCACTATATTTTTTAGAGGGCATATTTTCAACATTTTTTTGTAACATTATTTTTTTTCGACTAGGGGGCCAGAGACAAGTTCGTCGTGGTCAAACGCGATGCCAGGCAATGTTAATGAACAATGCATTACACCAATATGGACAGCGGACACAGACCCCGAGACCCCGGCCGACCCCACCGGAGGGGCGGATACGGGGGGGAGGGGAGGGGAGGTCGGGGCTATAGCCCCCGCCCCCTAGATAATCTGAGGGCAAACAAAATACGTGTACAAACTGAATTGAAATCGTGGCCGACTCAAAATATAGTGGACCAAATCCGGGGAGTATTTACATTTTAGGGTTAGATAGGAGCATCTCGTCTGCCATTCGAGGGCCCTGTGCCTATTAATTTTCAATTAATGGGGCAACTGACAGACACAGGGCCCCTACCTTGTACAGGGGCCCCTGTGTTCATTACCACTACCAGGGGCCCACTGACCGACAAAGGGGTTTCTGATAGTCCCAGGGGCCCCCGAGATGCCGGCAAGAGGAGACCTCTGGCTGTCCTTTGGGGGGCTGTGCCTATTCGTTTCCAGCTAATGGAGTCCTCTGACGGGCACGGGCCACCTACCAGGACCTATCTACTGGGGACTCCCTGTCTGGCACCAGGACCCCTATACTCAGTAGCACTACCCGGGGCCCCCTGACCGACAGAGGGGTTACTCATTGTCTCATGGCCAGGGGCCCGACTCCGAGTGGCGCAAGAGCCCCCCCCCCCCTGTATCCGCCAGGTGGGCCCCCAGGTGAGGATAAATTTAGGACAAAAAATACAGAATAAAAAAGTTGAAAATGGGCCCCACTCAAAACAAAGTGGACCAAATCCGGTGCGTTATACAAATTTGGGTAGGTAGGTTAAAGGCCCTCGATTTGTAATTGGCCCTTTTCAGGGGCCTGTATACATTTGCATGGGTCCAGTTGTCGCTCCAGGGGCCCTGGTCGTTCATCCATGAATCCCCAGATGCTACGTCTTTGGAAATATCTTTGGAACATCTTTGGAAATAGGGGCTTAGGGCACGAACAAGGGCGTAGCTACTATGCCGCAAATACCGCAAATGCGGAATGCGCGGATCGTGATGCCCCACTTATGGAATTTCAAGTCCCTCGTGGAACACGATGCCCCCAAACTAGTGTCGTACTACCCATTTTATTGTGAGGGGCGTGATTCCCTAGTGAGGGATGTGATGATCCTTAGTGCAAGTATGGTGCCCGTAGTGGAAGATGGGATTCCCCCTGTGGAAGATGTGATGCCCTAGAGGAAGATGTGATGCCCCTACTGAAAGCTGTGATGCCCCTAGTGATGTGATGTACTAGTGAAAGATCCGATGTCCCTAGTACTAACAAATGTAATGCCCCTAGTGGAAGATGTTAAGGCTCTATTATAAAATGTGATTCCCCACTAGAATACGCGATGCCTCTATTGGAAGATGTGATGCCCTAGTGGAAGATATGATGCCTCTACTGGAAGCTGTGATGCCCCTACTGGAAGCTGTGATGCCCCAACTGGCAGATGTGATGTCCTTACTGGAACCGGTGGCGCCCCTTGTAGAAGACGTGAAGCCCCGAGTGGAAGATGCGATGCCCCTAATGGGAAATGTGATGCTCCTTCTGGAGGCTCTGATGCCCTAGTGGAAGATGTGATGTCCTTATTGGGAAATATGTGATGTCCCTTCTAGAAGATATGATTATCGGAATGGAAGATATGATTTTCCTGCTATATTTGATGAAAATTCAGGTTGAGTTATTTGGGGCGATCAAATAATTGCTGTGTTGCCCCCTTTTGTTTCGCTGTAACTAGAGAATCGCCAACCTGTTCTGTGGTTCACCCGTTAACCCCTTAACACACGACAGGGGGGGGGGGGGAGGCGGATATCCGCCTCCCCGGAGTTTTTTTCTTCTCGTGAATCGCTGACAAACGGCGGAGCGCAACGCCGTCAAATTTCTAATAGTTGTTTGGGAATCAATTACCCACATTGTGTGAACTTTTCCATCTCAGGTCATCTCATGTCATGTCAAAAGATCACGTCAAGTGACCCCACCTCCAAAGACGTTTTTTTTTAAAGTTTGTGTTCGTGCCATAGACCATTGACCATTGACCATGTTTGACCAAGAGGCTTGAAACTCACACGATTTAATTAGGTCATAAGTACCTACAATTCTTATATCTCGGATTTTGTATATTGCTGACCTAAGGTAAGGTCAATTTCGTGACCTCCCCATTATAAGTCAACGGGCAAAAATGAAAACGCGTATATAAATCCATAGGAAATTGCTCAATTTCATCAGTTTTCACCAGATCCACCATTCTTGCGCCACATACAAAGACCCATGTCACTTTTTTTACCTCTACGAGGCAACTCAGGTGACCCAGAGGTCACGTGTGGTTTTTCTTCAATAACTCCTTACCACATCATCAAGGTAGAGCAATAACATTTTCACCATGGGCTTTGGCTCATCGAGACGCATCGGTTGATATAAAACTTGACCTTGAAAAACTGGCCTGATTTTGACCTGACCAATGACCAATCAGGTCAATTTTTTGGATATGATCTAACTAGGTCATCCGATATACCATGCGATGCGTCTCGACGACAGAAACACAATGGTGAGAAGAAAAAAATATTACTTAATTATGCTCCAGTCAAAAGTTGTTCCTGAAAACAATTCGGCGATTTGTAGAATGTTTGAAGTTCAATGGCCTCTGCTGACCTTATTATGGACATAGGGTCAAATGGACATAGGGTTAAATCAAAACCCTGAGTGGCAGTAAATTTAAAAATCTTTCGGATGCTTTTTTTTCGCGCGTCGCTACCTCTTTTAGTTCTCGATATATTGACGGTTATGTTAAGTGTACCCATATATGGCCGAAATTTGACCTTCCAACCCTCCGTCCCTTCCAACCCTCCAACCCTCCTTCCAACCCTCCGGGCATCCAACCCTCCGTCGGTTCGATGTTGGAACTTTTTTTAGAGAAAAAAAAGGTCATCAAAAGAGACCCAAGTACAATTTTAGTTCAACGGAACCTACCAGGTCAGCTGAGGCCATGTCGAGGCCACCGGTGTTTGTTTGCCAATGACTTCTGATAGACAAAGGTATGCAACTGCCACCGTTGTGCTCCTTTCGTCGAGATGCGTCTCTCATTATGCAACATGAACTACCTTGGTCACCACATGACTGACCTGAGGTCAAATTTTGTATTTGGCCTAACCCGGTTGCGACTTGCGACTTGTATGGCTGAACGTGCCTTGACATGACAAACAGGATAACATTCAAAATCTTGTCATATCGTTATTGAAACCCGGGTTTCAAGATGCTATTTCCTTTAGGATAACGCATTGAACACTACGAATGCAATACGAAAACTTTACAGCGGTCAGCAGAAAACCGATACAGATACTGTGTGAAAATAGCGTTAAAGTGTATCTAAGTGACTATTCATGGAGTTTATATATATATATCCCTCGCACCGACGGGGGGCGGATATCCGCCCTCCCCCCCCCCCCTGAGGTTTTTCATGGATAGCTAAAAACGGCGCCACGTAGCGACGCGAAATTTCGTATAGATGTTCATTGAACAATTGTACACATTGTCTGTAAAGTTTGACCTAACTTTCAAGGTCACGTCTTCAGGTCACATTAAATGACCTGACCTCAAGTCACGTTTTTGAGTTTGACATCATGCCAAAACCACAGTGGTTAACCAAATAGTTCGCAACTCACGGTGTGTAATAATGGCATATGTATCTACAATTCGTTTATCTCGGATTTTTTATATCGGTGACCTGAGGTCATGTCAATTACGTGACCTCCCCATTATAAGTCAACGGGAGAAAATTGAAATGCGCACCGATCGAATAAACCTAGCTAAATCTGGTCAGTTTTCATCAATATCACTATTTTGGAGCTAAGCAGAAGAACGCATGTTCCAATTTTCTTCCGTGACCTCTTTGAGGTCAAATCCAATGTGCCCCCGGGAATATTTTGTTTTTGTACAATAACTCGTCTTCTACGTGGGGCAGAGTGATAGAGTTTTCACCATTCTGTTTCTCTTATCGATTGTCATCAAGTGATATAAAATTTGACTTCACCTTGACATGACCTCAGGTCAGGTCAGGTAAATTTTCGAATTTGACCTAGCTAGGTCATCCGATATATGATTCGATGCGCCGTGATAAGAGAAGCACGATGATGACAAAGGCGTTGCTCTAGCTTATATAAATAAACAGTTATTAGCAAAAACGTTTTCCGCGGAATTTAGCATTTTGACATTTGCTGACCTCCGGAGCTGACTGACTATCAGCATCAGATATCAGCATTTTTCATATTCCAATCTTGACTTTAATAGGAATGACATGAAAACTAGAATCAGCTTCCGCCATAAACAGTGTGTGTGTGTGTGTGTGTGTGTGTGTGTGTGTGTGTGTGTGTGTGTGTGTGTGTGTGTGTGTGTGTGTGTGTGTGTGTGTGTGTGTGTGTGTGTGTGTGTGTGTGTGTGTGTGTGTGTGTGTGTGTGTGTGTGTGTGTGTGTGTGTGTGTGTGTGTGTGTGTGTGTGTGTGTGTGTGTGTGTGTGTGTGTGTGTGTGTGTGTGTGTGTGTGTGTGTGTGTGTGTGTGTGTGTGTGTGTGTGTGTGTGTGTGTGTGTGTGTGTGTGTGTGTGTGTGTGTGTGTGTGTGTGTGTGTGTGTGTGTGTGTGTGTGTGTGTGTGTGTGTGTGTGTGTGTGTGTGTGTGTGTGTGTGTGTGTGTGTGTGTGTGTGTGTGTGTGTGTGTGTGTGTGTGTGTGTGTGTGTGTGTGTGTGTGTGTGTGTGTGTGTGTGTGTGTGTGTGTGTGTGTGTGTGTGTGTGTGTGTGTGTGTGTGTGTGTGTGTGTGTGTGTGTGTGTGTGTGTGTGTGTGTGTGTGTGTGTGTGTGTGTGTGTGTGTGTGTGTGTGTGTGTGTGTGTGTGTGTGTGTGTGTGTGTGTGTGTGTGTGTGTGTGTGTGTGTGTGTGTGTGTGTGTGTGTGTGTGTGTGTGTGTGTGTGTGTGTGTGTGTGTGTGTGTGTGTGTGTGTGTGTGTGTGTGTGTGTGTGTGTGTGTGTGTGTGTGTGTGTGTGTGTGTGTGTGTGTGTGTGTGTGTGTGTGTGTGTGTGTGTGTGTGTGTGTGTGTGTGTGTGTGTGTGTGTGTGTGTGTGTGTGTGTGTGTGTGTGTGTGTGTGTGTGTGTGTGTGTGTGTGTGTGTGTGTGTGTGTGTGTGTGTGTGTGTGTGTGTGTGTGTGTGTGTGTGTGTGTGTGTGTGTGTGTGTGTGTGTGTGTGTGTGTGTGTGTGTGTGTGTGTGTGTGTGTGTGTGTGTGTGTGTGTGTGTGTGTGTGTGTGTGTGTGTGTGTGTGTGTGTGTGTGTGTGTGTGTGTGTGTGTGTGTGTGTGTGTGTGTGTGTGTGTGTGTGTGTGTGTGTGTGTGTGTGTGTGTGTGTGTGTGTGTGTGTGTGTGTGTGTGTGTGTGTGTGTGTGTGTGTGTGTGTGTGTGTGTGTGTGTGTGTGTGTGTGTGTGTGTGTGTGTGTGTGTGTGTGTGTGTGTGTGTGTGTGTGTGTGTGTGTGTGTGTGTGTGTGTGTGTGTGTGTGTGTGTGTGTGTGTGTGTGTGTGTGTGTGTGTGTGTGTGTGTGTGTGTGTGTGTGTGTGTGTGTGTGTGTGTGTGTGTGTGTGTGTGTGTGTGTGTGTGTGTGTGTGTGTGTGTGTGTGTGTGTGTGTGTGTGTGTGTGTGTGTGTGTGTGTGTGTGTGTGTGTGTGTGTGTGTGTGTGTGTGTGTGTGTGTGTGTGTGTGTGTGTGTGTGTGTGTGTGTGTGTGTGTGTGTGTGTGTGTGTGTGTGTGTGTGTGTGTGTGTGTGTGTGTGTGTGTGTGTGTGTGTGTGTGTGTGTGTGTGTGTGTGTGTGTGTGTGTGTGTGTGTGTGTGTGTGTGTGTGTGTGTGTGTGTGTGTGTGTGTGTGTGTGTGTGTGTGTGTGTGTGTGTGTGTGTGTGTGTGTGTGTGTGTGTGTGTGGTGTGTGTGTGTGTGTGTGTGTGTGTGTGTGTGTGTGTGTGTGTGTGTGTGTGTGTGTGTGTGTGTGTGTGTGTGTGTGTGTGTGTGTGTGTGTGTGTGTGTGTGTGTGTGTGTGTGTGTGTGTGTGTGTGTGTGTGTGTGTGTGTGTGTGTGTGTGTGTGTGTGTGTGTGTGTGTGTGTGTGTGTGTGTGTGTGTGTGTGTGTGTGTGTGTGTGTGTGTGTGTGTGTGTGTGTGTGTGTGTGTGTGTGTGTGTGTGTGTGTGTGTGTGTGTGTGTGTGTGTGTGTGTGTGTGTGTGTGTGTGTGTGTGTGTGTGTGTGTGTGTGTGTGTGTGTGTGTGTGTGTGTGTGTGTGTGTGTGTGTGTGTGTGTGTGTGTGTGTGTGTGTGTGTGTGTGTGTGTGTGTGTGTGTGTGTGTGTGTGTGTGTGTGTGTGTGTGTGTGTGTGTGTGTGTGTGTGTGTGTGTGTGTGTGTGTGTGTGTGTGTGTGTGTGTGTGTGTGTGTGTGTGTGTGTGTGTGTGTGTGTGTGTGTGTGTGTGTGTGTGTGTGTGGTGTGTGTGTGTGTGTGTGTGTGTGTGTGTGTGTGTGTGTGTGTGTGTGTGTGTGTGTGTGTGTGTGTGTGTGTGTGTGTGTGTGTGTGTGTGTGTGTGTGTGTGTGTGTGTGTGTGTGTGTGTGTGTGTGTGTGTGTGTGTGTGTGTGTGTGTGTGTGTGTGTGTGTGTGTGTGTGTGTGTGTGTGTGTGTGTGTGTGTGTGTGTGTGTGTGTGTGTGTGTGTGTGTGTGTGTGTGTGTGTGTGTGTGTGTGTGTGTGTGTGTGTGTGTGTGTGTGTGTGTGTGTGTGTGTGTGTGTGTGTGTGTGTGTGTGTGTGTGTGTGTGTGTGTGTGTGTGTGTGTGTGTGTGTGTGTGTGTGTGTGTGTGTGTGTGTGTGTGTGTGTGTGTGTGTGTGTGTGTGTGTGTGTGTGTGTGTGTGTGTGTGTGTGTGTGTGTGTGTGTGTGTGTGTGTGTGTGTGTGTGTGTGTGTGTGTGTGTTGGGGGGGGGGGGGGGGTCGGCCGCCATAAAAAGTGGGGGGGGGGTCAAAAGTGGGGGTCAGCGACGCCCCTGGCTGTGACATCGGATCCGCTTTAATCATGTGATATCCCACCCGCAGAAGGTTAGGAGTCAGGGAAGTCCCATCTTCCCCTCCTTCACAAGGTTACTAGAAGTGAAAGTGAATGAAGAACCGCCTTCAAAGTGTTTTAACCTTGGATATCATCAATCATAACCGCAGAAGATGTGCTTGTTGGTTTAGTGAAAAGTTCATTCAGGAAAGGTACTATAATGGAAGTTTAATATCCAGTTTAGTATCCACTTTATTTTACACGTTTGAATTTGGGATAGTTCACTGACTATATGTTTCAAATATTGATATTTAAAATGGAAAATTATAAAATCAAAGTAGCAAATTTCATGACAACTCATAGGTTGGACATTTTTCATGAAAAAAACATATTTGTTGAGCAAAGTTTTGTTTTGGTAATACAATGTAAAAGGATAATGTACCGAAAAACACCACTTGCCAGCATGGTTAGTTATTTAGTCACATCCACACATGACGTTACATATATGATTGAGTAACCGTGGTCACATCCAAATTACCATGGCATTCTTTGCAGGTACAGGGACCCGCAGTTGATATGGTACACACTAAGATCCGGCTCATTTTCTCCTCTAGCGTGTGTTTGACGGCGAATTAAGAAACGACCGTATATGCATTCAAATCGCATTACTGAGAGCTTAAAATCGATATATTGACGCATTGGCTCACCTTATCCATTGGCTGTGTTTAAGCAAAAATCCGGTTTAAAAACGGATTTTTGCTTAAAAGCAGCCAATGGATAAGGTGAGCCAATGCGTCAATATATCGATTTGAAGCTCTCAGTAATGCGATTTGAATGCATATAAGATTGTTTCTCAATTCGCCGTCAAACGTACGCTAGAGGAGAAAGTACCGCGAAGCCGGCGGTACCTTAGTGTGTACTATAGCAACTGCGGGGGAGGGGGGGGGGGGGCGTACACACATGACTTAGGTTATGCTTGTAGAGATCAAAGGAGAGCCACATAGGACAGTTCTTCAAACAATGCACCATATCGCAAAATTGTATTCACGCAAATTATATTTGCCCTCTCTCTCACCTAAGCACGATGTATAACAAAGGCAGACGGATCGTCTGCGATCCAACATTTCTTTAAATATCCACCACCTGCACAGCAGCGCTTCCTCACCCGACTGTAAGCACTATTTCTCAACAGCATTGCCTGCAGCCAACGACTTCACCGCAGCCCAGCCCAGCAGCCTCGCCAAGCCCACTGATACCGCTTCCGGAAATTAAAGCAAACCTCTTTACCGGCCACAATTACGCCAGCAGCCGCCCGCCATTCCACCGTCTCATCCTGCTGAATCTCGCGCGCAGTGTGACTGCCGACACCTGAGTGGCTGACGCAACGCTTCCCGCTCTCCCCGGAAGAGGTGGTCGCCGCTGACAGCGGCCGACTCCCGAGCGCGGAAGCCGGCGCGGCGGCGGCGGCGGCGACCGGCTGCCTGCCACCGCCGCGATTCCGGCCGGCCGCGCCACTGACGCCGCCAGGAAGAACCGGGAAGCGGCGTTGCCAAGGTTACGGCGAGACCGGCCGAGATGCCATCATAGCCGCACCGCTGCCGCACGGGTCGTCACACGGAAGCGAGTCAGAGTGGCCGCGGCGACTCGCTCGGCGGCGACGACGGGTTCGTGGCCGCGGACGCCCGGGGTGGACACTAACTACTCTCTCTCATTCTCTCTCACATACACGCACGGCGGTGGGGTGCGCTGCAGAGACCTGTGAGGCACCTGTGGCAGGTGTGCAACCGCCGCACTGGCCAGTGGTGGTCATGTGCGCGGGAGGAAGGATCGTGGGACTGAGAGGGAGTCAGATTGAGACACGGGAGTGGGAAATTAGTTTGATTGTGACACGGGAGTATAGAAAATTAGTTTGATTGGGACACGGGAGTGGGATATGAGTGGGATTGGGACACGGGATAGGGGGATGAGTCTGATTGGAACGCGGGGAGTGGATATCACTGGCAGATCTGGGGGGGGGGGGGGGCAATCCAGCCATGCCCCCCCAAACCTGGAAGGGGGGCCAACATGTATTTTGGCCCCGCCCCAAAAAAAAGCGAAAGCTACCACGTACTTATTAGTTATTTGAGTCCTCAAAAACCTTCATAAAATGTCGAATTTTCTAGAAAAGAATACTAAAACAAACGAAAAAGACTGAATTTCCGAAACAAAAGCGTCCATTCCATAGTTTTGGTTGCATAAATACCTTCATTTGGGAGCAGAGGCGTCGTCGATAATTTTTGAGTGTGTGTGTGTGGGGGGGGGGGTCGGCTGAAATGACGAAAAATGTTCCTTTTTTGCGTGTATTTAAGCCTGCAGCATTTTTATGTGGATTTTCATGTTAAATAGGGTTATTTAGCGCCGCCAAGCGGCGCAAATTTTTTGTTACGAGTTTTCCTGATACAACCCAGAAATATAGGCGGTGGGCCATGTATACTGTTTAGGATAAGAAGCTAAAAATGCTATAAATTCAATTCAGCGTTACGAGGAACCGAATAAGATGACGATGGCTTCGTTATGATGATGGTCACTGATGTAACGCCGCGAAGCGGCGTGAAAATGTTAATTTTAGGTCGTGGAAAACGACATTTTAATATTGGAACCAGACCGTGAGTGGAGCCAAGCTTCAGGTAACCCCTTTCCCTGGTTACACATCTCGGTGTGATGAAAAATAATGAAATGAAGGTAGTATTTCATATACATTAGCCTCGGATAGTAAATCACGATGACCGGTGGCAGTCAGCGCTCAATAGTACATATGATAATAATAACTGTATACATATGTACCGAACTGTAACCAACAACTGGTAACAGGGCAAATGGTTTGAAAGCAGCAAGGGGCAGAACGACTTTTCCGCGCATAAAAAAAAAATGTTTTTTATGCGCGGATCGGGTATGGGATCGGATCGGATATGATATGCGGATATGTGGATCTGCAGGAGCCTGGGGGGGGGGGGGGTGGCTTGGGGAGATGGTCCTGGCCTGGTCCCCACTATTAACTCTTCGGTCCAGCAAGTAATTGGGCACCGCTGGAGCAGCTTCCGGGTGCCGATGTCCGCGTCTTTGCGTTCGCGTCGCCTTTTTCGGAACTCGGCAGACTAGCTAATCATGTAGCCTGTTTGAAAATTAATATCTTATCAATGGAGTTGGCCCTGGTGGAATTCATTTCCCATTTTCCAAATTTGTATAAGCAATTGCGAAGCTTGTGTCATGCCGCGAAGCGGCGCTAAATTTCCACTTTT
>JAXIVJ010014248.1:10000-34941 GCA_036785665.1 Chirona hameri | reverse complement strand
TCTGCCTGTCTGCCTGCCTGTCTGCCTGCCTGCCTGCCTGCCTGCCTGCCTGCCTGCCTGCTGCCTGCCTGCCTGCTGCCTGCCTGCCTGCCTGTCCTGCCTGCCTGCCTGTGCCTGCCTGCCTGCCTGCCTGCGCCTGCCTGCCTGCCTGCCTGCCTGCCTGCCTGCCTGCCTGCCTGCCTGCCTGCCTGCCTGCCTGCCTGCCTGCCTGCCTGCCTGCCTGCCCTGCCTGCCCTGCCTGCCTGTCTGCCTGCCTGTCTGCCTGCCTGTCTGCCTGCCTGTCTGCCTGCCTGTCTGCCTGTCTGCCTGCCTGTCTGCTGCCTGTCTGCCTGCCTGTTCTGCCTGCCTCTGCCTGCCTTCTGCCTGCCTGTCCTGCCTTTTGCCTGCTGCCTGCCTGCCTGTCTGCTCTGCCCTGTCTGCCTGCTGCCTGCCCTGCCTGCCTGCCTGCCTGGCCTGCCTGCTGCTGCTGTCGCCTGCCTGTCTGCCTGCTGTCTGCCTGCCTGTCTGCCTGCTGCTGTCTGCCTGTCTGCCTGCCTGTCTGCCTTGCCTGTCTTGCCTGCTCGGCCTTTCTGCCTGCCTGTCTGCCTGCTGTCTGCCTGCCTGCCTGCCTGTCTGCTGCCTGTCTCGCCTGCCTGTCTGCCTGCCTGTCTGCTGCCTGCCTGCTGTCTGCCCTGCCCTGTCTGCCTGCCTGTCTGCCTGCCTGTCGCCTGTCTGCCTGCTGTGCCCTGCCGTCTGCCTGCCTGTCTGCCTGCCCTGCTGCTGCCTCTGTCTGCCTGCCTGTCTGCCTGCCTGTCTGCTGCCTGTCTGCCTGCTGTCTGCCTGCCTGTCTGCCTGCCTGTCTGCCTGCTGTCTGCTGCCTGTCTGCCTGCCTGTCTGCCTGCCTGTTGCCTGCCTTTCTGCCTGCCTGTCTGCCTGGCCTGTCTGCCCTCTGCCTGGCCTGCTGCCCTGTCTGCCTGCCTGTCTGCCTGCCTGTCTGCCATGCCTGTCTGGCCTGCCTGTCTGCCTGCCTGTCTGACCTGCTGTCTGCCTCTGCCTGTCTGGCCTGCCTGTCTGCCTGCCTGTCTGCCTGCCTGTCTGCCTGCCTGTCTGCCTGCCTGTCTGCCTGCTGTCTGCCTGCCTGTCTGCCTGCCTGTCTGCTGCCTTCTGCCTGCCATGTCTGCCTGCCTGTCTGCCTGCCTGTCTGCCTGCCTGTCTGTCTGCCTGTCTGCTGCTGTCTGCCTGTCTGCTCTGTCTGCCTGTCTGCTGCCTGTCTGCTGCCTGTCTGCCTGCCTGTCCTTGACTGCCTGTCTGCCTGCTGTCTGCCTGGCCTGTCTGCTGCCTGTCTGCCTGCCTGTCTGCCTGCCTGTCTGCCTGCCTGTCTGCCTGCCTGTCTGCCTGTCTGCTGCTGTCTGCCTGCCTGTCTGTGCCTGTCTGCTGGTCTGCCTGTCTGCTGTCCTGTCTGCCCTGTCTGTGCCTGCCTGTCTGTCTGCCTGTCTGCCTGTCTGCTGTCTGCCTGTGCTGCCTGGTCTGCCTGCCTGTCTGTCTGCTGTCTGCCTGTCTGCCTTCTGCCTGTCTGCCTGTCTGCCTGTCTGCCTGTCTGCCTGTCTGCCTGTCTGCCTGTCTGCCTGTCTCCTGTCTGCCTGTCTGCCTGTCTGCCTGTCTGCCTGTCTGCCTGTCTGCCTGTCTGCCTGTCTGCCTGTCTGCCTGTCTGCCTGTCTGCCTGTCTGGCCTGTCTGCCTGTCTGCCTGTCTGCCTGTCTGCCTGTCTGCCTGTCTGCCTGTCTGCCTGTCTGCCTGTCTGCCTGTCTGCCTGTCTGCCTGTCTGCCTGTCTGCCTGTCTGCCTGTCTGCCCTGTCTGCCTGTCTGCCTGTCTGCCTGTCTGCCTGTCTCTGCCTGTCTGCCTGTCTGCCTGTCTGCCTGTCTGCCTGTCTGCCTGTCTGCCTGTCTGCCTGTCTGCCTGTCTGCTTGTCTGCCTGTCTGCCTGTCTGCCTGGTCTGCCTGTTCTGCTGTCTGCCTGTCTGCCTGTGTTCTGCCTGTCTGCCTGTCTGCCTGTCTGCCTGTCTGCCTGGTCTGCCTGTCTGCCTGTCTGCCTGTCTGCCGTCTGCCTGTCTGCTGTGCTCTGCTGTCCTGCTGTCTGCCTGTCTGCCTGGTCTGCCTCTCTGTCTGCCTGTCTGCCTGTCTGGTCTGCCTGTTGTGTCTGGCCTGTCTGCCTATGCCAGACAGCAGACAGACAGACAGACAGACAGACAGACATGACAGACAGACAGACAGACAGACAGACAGACAGACAGACTGTCTGTCTGTCCCTGTCTCACAGTCTGTCTGTCTGTCTGTCTGTTTCGTCTGTTCTGTCTGTCTGTCTGTCTGTTGTCTGTCTGTCTGTCTGTCTGTCTGTCTGTCTGTCTGTCTGTCTGTCTGTCTGTCTGTCTGTCTGTCTGTCTGTCTGTCTGTCTGTCTGTCTGTCTGTCTGTCTGTCTGTCTGTCTGTCTGTCTGTCTGTCTGTCTGTCTGTCTGTCTGTCTGTCTGTCTGTCTGTCTGTCTGTCTGTCTGTCTGTCTGTCTGTCTGTCTGTCTGTCTGTCTGTCTGTCTGTCTGTCTGTCTGCCTGCCTGCCTGCCTGCCTGCCTGCCTGCCTGCCTGCCTGCCTGCCTGCCTGCCTGCCTGCCTGCCTGCCTGCCTGCCTGCCTGCCTGCCTGCCTGCCTGCCTGCCTGCCTGCCTGCCTGCCTGCCTGCCTGCCTGCCTGCCTGCCTGCCTGCCTGCCTGCCTGCCTGCCTGCCTGCCTGCCTGCCTGCCTGCCTGCCTGCCTGCCTGCCTGCCTGCCTGCCTGCCTGCCTGCCTGCCTGCCTGCCTACCTACCTACCTACCTACATACATACATATATATATATAATATATATATATATATATATATATATATATATATATATATATATATATATATATATATATATATATATATATATATATATATATATATATATATAAATATGTGTTATTATTAATTAAGTGCGGTAAAGTCTTGCTTCTTTCAAACTATTTGCACTGTTACCAGTTGTTTGTTACAGTTCGGTACATACTGTCGTATGTATACAGTTAATTTTATAATATATACTATTGAGCGCTGACTGCCACCGGTCATCGTGATTTACTATCCGAAAAATATGTATATTAAAATCTACCTTCATTTCAATATTTTTAATCATACCGAGATGTGCAACCATGAATAGGAGTTACCTGAGTCTGGTTCCAATATCAAAATTTCGTTTTCCACGACCTAAAATTAAAATTTCACGCCGCTTCGCGTCGTCACATCGGTGGCTATCGTCATAACGAAGCCATCGCCATCGTCTCCGGTTCGTTGTAACGGTGAATTGAATTAATAGCATGTTTAGCTTCTTATTCTCTATAAGGCCCACCGCCTATGTTGCAGGGTTTTATCAGGCAAACCCGTAAGAATTTCGCGCCGTTTCGCGGCGCTAAATAAATAACAAGTATATAATATGAAAGTCCACAATAAAAATGCTGCAAAGGCTTAAATACACGCATACAAATGGGTAATTTTTCTTTCGTTATTTCAGCCGACCCCCACTCAAAAATTATCGGCGACGCCCCTGGGTACAGCTGACAATTGACATAGTTTTGCTCAGTGCAAGGCAATGTTGGAATAATATAAACTACAAGCTGACGATCTTTCCTTCTTCGATATCTCAAAAGGTCGAAAAGCTAAAAATACAATAAAATAGAAGTCGTGTAGTTGCAAAATAAAGTGGCCCAAATCCGGGAAGAAATTCGAAATTGGAGGTAGGTAAGGTCCGTTGAAAACGGTTTGCCCCCCGCCCCCAACGGCCGGCTGGATCCGCCCTCGTCAGTGGCGAACGGTTCGCTCGCTGGTCCAGTAACGCTGCTTTTATCACATGCTTACATATGAAGCTTCTCGACACAGCGCTACTTTTTTGACACAACGCTGAATGACAAGACAACACATCTAATATATTCAGCAGGACAGTCCTTACAACCAGAGTATGCAGTAAGTATTTCTCGACATGGCCTTCAAAACGTCTATCTCAGCGCTAAAAAAATATTACTATAAAAGTGACTGGTTTCCTCTAACCCGCGCCCAGCTGGGGTCTCCAGCAGAACGCGCCCCGCTGAAGGGGGGGGGGGGTAAATTTTACCCCTCTCGTATCTTCCGAACCAATGACCGCAGCGAGACGCGCAAGGCGGTGATCGAAAGCTCTCAATTATATAAATATAAAGCATACACGAAATTCTTTAAAAAGGTTAAATGTCAGGTCACGGTCAGGTCAAAGGTCAAAATCGAGTTATTTGAGTTCATGTGCCATACTTTCCATTCAAAGCCCTATGGCTTAGAGTACGACTATTATCGCACAAAAAGCTCTAAAAGGTATAATACATCTACCACATTACCGAAGGTGAAATTTTTAGCAAAGGTCAAGGTCCAGGTCAGGTCACAAAGGGTCACTATTGGCAAGAGGTCTACACAAAGTCATGCAACACATGTTGTATGGGTTATCTTACGCGTATAATTCGATAGTAGCAGCCATTTTCACAACCTGACCCCAAATAATGTCCCTCAGGTCAAGGTCAGGTCACAAAAGGTCAAAATTTGAAATTGATAATTTAAATAAAAAGGCATGTTTCTAGACCAGTGTTGTCTCAGAAATACAGCGGTGACATTTATTTGTCTGTATCTGGTCAATAAAAGCCAAAACACGTAACTTCAAAACATGACGTCATGAGTTACTTATACTTATGGAGCCATAAGTCAGTAAAAAATGAAGATATTGCTTTGAAATTTGGCTTGGGTATCGTCCATACGTGGTTCTCCAATATATATTCCGTTTTTAATATCTTAAAAACAAATGATTTTGTGGACATTTTCCAAAAACAATCAATTTTGAATTTTCATTTTTGGAGATCAAAACCCAAAATTCCGAAAATCCGAGATAGCCATTTAGAAGAGAATGTGATTTTCTCTCTTGTGCCGTTTTTATTTTCAATTTGCATCAAAACTTAATTGTCTACGATTTTTCAAACATTTATGGTTTTCCACCAAAAATGACATGACATGACGTCATAAAACGTCATTATCTCCCAAAGTGCTGCATCAATTTAAGTGAAATTTGGTGAGAAGACGTAGTAGAATGACGGCAAACGTAGTAGAATGACGGCAGACGTAGTAGAATGACGGCAGACGTAGTAGAATGACGGCAGACGTAGTAGAATGACGGAAGACGTAGTAGAATGACGGAAGACGTAGTAGAATGACGTAGAATGAAGTAGAATTGATGCAGCATGAGGTGCCAGGTACTGACATTGTAAAGTCGCTATCTATCATATTTTTCTAGAAATTGAGGAAATTCGGTAGGGGAGAGTGGGAGGGGGAGGGGAATTTACCCCCAGCGGGGCGCGGGTTAAACACCGTATTGACACCCCTGCAAAATATAACGTCCTACTCCCCCCCCCCCCCCCACCACCCTCCACTCGAAAGGTTCAATGACATGGTGTGTCCGTACAAGTTTTGAAACCGTGGCGACGCCATTGGCTGAGAGGTCCCTAACCACACACCAAATTTGAACACAATCGGCTCAGCCGTTCCAGGGATATAGAATAGGGGTGTGCACGTGCGCACGTGCAAAGCCACCCCACCCCTGACTTCTGGAAAGACGGCGGCTGAGAGGTCCCTAACCACACACCAAATTTGAACACAATCGGCTCAGCCGTTCCTGAGATATAAAATAGGGGAGTGCACGTGCACACGTGCAGTCGCCCTACCCCTGAGTTGTGTGAAAGTGGCGGTTGAGGGGTCCCTAACCACACACCAAATTTGCACATAATCTGCCCAGCCGTTGCGGAGTTATTGCTGCGAGAAAATACTTTTCAACACCCCTCACGCGGCACGCGCCACGCGCAGTGGTAGTCACCCACATGAGTCGGCACTGGTCTCAAACAAAGTAGGTTAGATGGGGCTGCTCAGCAAAGAAGTCCGCTTGTCAATCGGACGTGCGGTTGCAGAGATATGAGCTTCTCAAAAGCGTCGCCACGGGCCGGGTCGGGCCGGGCCGGGCCGCTCATAATCAGATTTGTCCGATACACCACGGAAGGACGAGCGAGCGCTTCACGCTCGCTCGTAATAAGACAACACTTATGTCAGATGTAATCAGAAAATGGTGAAAGTCTATCCATATTGCTCCAATGTTTGCATGCCTCCATTGACAGCCTTTCCCGATTCCCCGCACCGCCAAGGGAAACTCACCTGCCGATGTCGATGGTGGTGCCGTCGAGCGGACCGGCATGGACTCGAGCCTCACGCTGGCGCCGGTAGGTGGCAGTTGGATCGCCGGTGTCGAGGCCGTGAAGTGGACTGCCGAGTCGTTTTCCTCGGTGGCCGTGGAGTCGGAGAGATCAACACCAGGGGAGGGAAGCAGCGCTGTTTCGTCATCCAGACCGTCCTGCAACAAACACCGACCACATGTCTTTAGCGAACAATCATAATACAGCAACAAACAATATTGGTTTCCTTCTTAGACGAGATGCCGACACAGTTAAAATATGTATATCTTAAAAACAGTATGAAAATAGGTTGTCATAGTCGATCACCAATCGGTTATCATAGTCTCAAATTCGTGGAAATTGCGAAATAGTGCATCGGATGCAACTTAGGTTTTCGGGTATAGTGGTACTAAAAATCGCCGTAGCAATGGCCGCTCTCCTTTAGCCTGGTAGCGCAGTCGTGGTCAGATCAGGTCAGCGGGCGGGGAGGACAGCAGGGGCGTAGGAACTATGTTCAAGTTCGGGGGGGGGGGGGGGGGGGGGGGGGGCAGGAGGCATTCTGAAGTCGATTCTTTCCATGCAACGCCCATAGGCGTAATGTTAAAATCCAAAATGTTGGGGGGGGGGGGGCGGCTGCCCCCCCCCCCCCTGCCCCCCCCCCCCTGTCCCTACGCCTATGGAGGACAGTGTCCAGTATGTGCTGCACGCAAAGCTATCGACTCTGATTTCTGCTGGTGAGCAGGAATTGCGTGATCGGATTATCAAAGTCAAGGTCCATGGCCCTTGGAGCTGCTAAAAGCAGAGCCTGCCGTGTGCACGCAGCAGGCTCTGCTTTTAGCGACAGAACCTGATCTCATATAACCAACACATCGAAATGTTGGGACTAAATTAATCAGAATGATCATTCTTCGCTACAAACGTATAAATATATCAGGTGAACAGCTCGTGTGACAAACCTCCAACAGCACTAGATGATCTCGGAGTGTTCTCCTCGCGACAATCCCGTACTGTCGGCTTATGAGACTCCTGTCGTCGATCTCCCAGGCAACCGGCTTAAAGCCTTACATCGCTCCGAATCACCTGGTTATCAACAATCGAGGGAAAGCTATCCAGCGGAAAGTAGCACGTATCACGCCGTAGCACGCCGTAGCACGCCGTAGCACGCCGTAGCACGCCGTTCTGACCATACCACTGTCGATGTGATTGCATAACACCCCCCACACCGGACAGTGTCACACAGTTTCACACCGGACAGTGTCGACAGTGTCACACCGGACAGTGTCACACAGTTTCGGCGTCACAGAAGCTGTGTGGAGCCGATTACCGGCGACTTCAGAGGGGCTTCCCGGTGAAGCCCTGCGAGACAGGACAGACATAGCGACAGATGACGAACCGCTAGAAATAGCCTCAGACCACCAACGGGAGACATAGCCACAGAAGGAGAACGGCGGACAAAGTTACAGACGGAGAATACCGCCCGCTACCGACACAGAAGGAGAAAGAGACCATCGGGAGACATGGCCACAGAAGGAGAACGGCGGACAAAGTTACAGACGGAGAACACCGCCCGCTACCGACACAGAAGGAGAAGGAGACCAACGGGAGACATAGCCACATAAGGAGAACGGCGGACAAAGTTACAGACGGAGAATACCACCCGCTACCGACACAGAAGGAGAAGGAGACCATCGGGAGACATAGCCACAGAAGGAGAACGGCGGACAAAGTTACAGACGGAGAACACCGCCCACTACCGACACAGAAGGAGAAGGAGACCATCGGGAGACATAGCCACAGAAGGAGAACGGCGGACAAAGTTACAGACTGAGAACACCGCCCGCTACCGACACAGAAGGAGAAGGAGACCATCGGGAGACATAGCCACAGAAGGAGAACGGCGGACAAAGTTACAGACGGAGAACACCGCCCGCTACCGACACAGAAGGAGAAGGAGACCAACGGGAGACATAGCCACAGAAGGAGAACGGCGGACAAAGTTACAGACGGAGAATACCGCCCGCTACCGACACAGAAGGAGAAGGAGACCATCGGGAGACATAGCCACAGAAAGAGAACGGCGGACAAAGTTACAGACGGAGAATACCGCCCGCTACCGACACAGAAGGAGAAGGAGACCATCGGGAGACATAGCCACAGAAAGAGAACGGCGGACAAAGTTACAGACGGAGAACACCGCCCGCTACCGACACCTCCGCGAGAGACATTAGACACACGGGCTGCCCTGCAATGGGTGAACGCTTTCTAGCAGGATATCAGGTTCAGTGGAAACGATATCAGGTTCAGTGGAAACGATAGCAGGTTCAGTGGAAACGATAGCAGGTTCAGTGGAAACGACAGCAGGTTCAGTGGAAACGACAGCAGGTTCTGCGTGACGCGGTGACAGCGTGACGCGGTGACAGGTATGACGCGGTGACAGGGCGGCATGCCTGACGGGGTGACGCGGTGACGCGGTGACATGGTGACATGTGACAGGTCCGACTCGGTGACAGGTACGACGCGGTGACGCGGTGACAGGGTGACAAGTGACAGATTTGCAGAAGAAATGACAACAGACCACCTGCAGTGGAAATGAGCGCTGCATGCCAGGAGGACACGAGTGATTCCCTGCTCTATATGTCAGGAGGACACGGTGATTCCCGGCTCTAAATGTCAGGACACGGTGATTCCCTGCTCTATATGTCAGGAGGACACGGTGATTCCCGGCTCTATATGTCAGGACACGGTGATTCCCTGCTCTATATGTCAGGAGGACACGGTGATTCCCAGCTCTATATGTCAGGACACGGTGATTCCTTGCTCTATATGTCAAGAGGACACGGTGATTCCCTGCTCTATATGTCAGGACACGGTGATTCCCTGCTCTATATGTCAGGAGGACACGGTGATTCACGGCTCTATATGTTAGGAGGACACGGTGATTCCCGGCTCTATATGTCAGGACACGGTGATTCCCTGCTCTATATGTCAGGAGGACACGGTGATTCCCGGCTCTATATGTCAGGAGGACACGGTGATTCCCGGTGTTACATGTCAGGAGGACACGGTGATTCCCGGATCTACATGTCAGGAGGACACGGTGATTCCCTGCTCTATATGTCAGGAGGAAACGGTGATTCCCGGATATACATGTCAGGAGGACACGGCGATTCCCGGTGCTACATGTCAGGAGGACACGGTGACTCCCGGCTCTATATGTCAGGAGGACACGGTGATTCCCGGTGGTGTTTGTCCTGTCTGTTTGTCATACTGTCAGCCCTGTCGGACAGAGTGGTCTCTGTATGCCAGCCTCTGTGGGAAGAACTGCATGTATACCATCTGCCTCCCACTGAGCCTCATCCACTTCCACTCTCATCACCTCTCACATAGCCGATCATTCTTAAACACTTTCCCATATATTGTCATCAGCGTTATCTCTGCATTTCTCTCCCCCCCCCCCAAAAAAAAATGTAGTACATTCTATGGTGAAAAGTTAAAGTAATCTCATAGGCAGAAATTATTTTCACATTTTCAGTTTCTCTGCTCCCCCGTCACACTCCTGACCCATATCTCCTTCCTACTAACCCCCCTCCTCTCCTCTTTGCAGCTGCTGCAATCTCTCAACCTCGCATGCCTGCCGTGGTCTGAAAGGTATCCCACAATTCCAGCACCCCTCCCCTCTCTGCCAAAGTTGAACAGTCCATTCCTCACCCCTTGCCGATGTCAGAGATACCTCCCCTCCCTGCTGATGTCAGAGAGGCCTCACCTCCCTGCTGATGTCATAGAGGCCTCCCCTCCCTGCCGATGTCAGAGAGGCCTCCTCTCCCATCCCTGCTGATGCCAGAGAGGCCTCCCCTCCCTGCTGATGTCATAGAGGCCTCCCCTCCCTTCCCCCTGCTGATGTCAGAGAGGCCTCTCCTCCCCTCCCCTCCCTGCCGATGCCAAAAAGGCCTCCCCTCCCCTCCCTGCCGATGTCAGAGAAGCCTCCCCTCCCTCCCTTCCCTGTTAATGTCAGAGAGGCCTCTCCTCCCCTCCCCTCCCTGCCAATGTCAGAGAGGCCTTCCCTCCCCTCCCTGCCGATGCCAGAGAGGCCTCCCCTCCCTCCCTTCCCTGTTGATGTCAGGGAGGCCTCCCATCCCCTCCCTGCCGATGTCAGAGAAGCCTCCCCTCCCTCCCTTCCCTGTTGATGTCAGAGAGGCCTCCCCTCCATTCCCTGCCGATGTCAGAGAGGCCTCCCATCCCCTCCCTGACGATTTCAGAGAGACCTCCCCTCCCCTCCCTGCTGATGTCAGAGACCTCCCCTCCCCTCCCTGCCGATGTCAGAGAGGCCTCCCCTCCCCTCCCTGCCAATGTCAGAGAGGCCTCCCCTCCCCTCCCTGAGAGGCCTCCCCTCCCTGCTGATGTCAGAGAGGCCTTCCCTCCCCTCCCTGCTGATGTCAGAGAGGCTTCCCCTCCCTCCCTTCCCTGCTGATGTCAGAGAGGCATCCCTCCCCTCCCTGCTGATGTCAGAGAGGCCTCCCCTCCCTCCCTGCTGATGTCAGAGAGACCTCCCCTCCCTCCCTGCTGATGTCAGAGAAGCCTCCCCTCCCCTCCCCTTCCTGCCAATGTCAGAGAGGCCTCCCCTCCCCTCCCTGCCGATGCCAGAGAGGCCTCCCCTCCCTCCCTTCCCTGCTGATGTCAGAGAGGCATCCCCTCCCCTCCCTGCTGATGTCAGAGAGGCCTCCCCTCCCTCCCTGCTGATGTCAGAGACCTCCCCTCCCTCCCTGCTGATGTCAGAGAGACCTCCCCTCTCCTCCCTACTGATGTCAGAGAGGCCTCCCCTCCCCTCCCTGCTGGTGTCAGAGAGGCCTCCCCTCCCTCCCTGCTGATGTCAGAGAGACCTCCCCTCTACTCCCTACTGATGTCAGAGAGACCTCCCCTCCCTCCCTGCTGATGTCAGAGAGACCTCCCCTCCATTCCCTGCTGATGTCAGAGTGGCCTCCCTCCCTGCTGATGTCAGAGAGACCTCCCCTCCCTGCCGATGTCAGAGAGACCTCCCCTCCCCTCCCTGCCGATGTCAGAGAGGCCTCTCCTCCCCTCCCTGAGAGGCTTCCCCTCCCTGCTGATGTCTGAGAGGCCTCCCCTCCCCTCCCTGCCGATGCCAGAGAAGCCTCCCCTCCCCTCCCTGACGATTTCAGAGAGACCTCCCCTCCCCTCCCCTCCCCTCCCCTCCCCTCCCCTCCCCTCCCCTCCCCTCCCCTCCCCTCCCCTCCCCTCCCCTCCCCTCCCCTCCCCTCCCCTCCCCTCCCCTCCCCTCCCCTCCCCTCCCCTCCCCTCCCTGAGAGGCCTCCCCTCCCTGCCGATGTCAGAGAGGCCTCCCCTCCCCTCCCTGAGAGGCCTCCCCTCCCTGCTGATGTCAGAGAGGCCTCCCCTCCCCTCCCTGCTGATGTCAGAGAGGCCTCCCCTCCCCTCCCTGCCGATGTCAGAGAGGCCTCCCCTCCCCTCCCTGAGAGGCCTCCCCTCTCTGATGATGTCAGAGAGGCCTCCCCTCCCCTCCCTGCTGATGTCAGAGAGGCCTCCCCTCCCCTCCCTGCCGATGTCAGAGAGGCCTCCCCTCCCCTCCCTGAGAGGCCTCCCCTCCCTGTTGATGTCAGAGAGGCCTCCCCTCCCCTCCCTGCTGATGTCAGAGAGACCTCCCCTCCCTGCTGATGCCAGAGAGGCCTCCCCTCCCCTCCCTGCTGACGTCATAGAGGCAACACCCGATGCTTCCCTCACCTCCTTGTGGTTGCCGCAGTGGTCGGGCTCGTCTCGGCCAATCTCCTTCCTCCATACGCGCACCATCGTCTCGAAGGCCGAGTCCCTGCTGAGTAGGCTGCCGAACACGTGGCGGCCTTCGCTGCTCAGCACGGCCACCGCATTCGGGATGATCCGCGCCGTCCGCTCCTTCGTGATGTCCAGCACCAGCGAGCACGGGATCAGGATCTGAAATGACACAGAGATACGGGATCAGGATCTGAAATGGCACAGTGATACGGGATCAGGATCTGAAATGACAGCGAGCACGGGATCAGGATCTGAAATGACAGCGAGCACGGGGTCAGTATCTAAAATGGCACAGTGATACGCAATCAGGATTTGAAATAACACAGCTGGTCAGGATATGACGGCAGGACACTAAATCAGGGTGTGACGACAAAATAGATACGGAATCGGAGTTGACATATATACAATATCCAACTTCACACGCATCTTACAAAACTTAGTACCTGCCAATTTCAGCATTATGACCAAAATGATGTGGAAAAAGAAGAGTACTTACTACCGACTACACTTGTTGGATTGGCAGTAAAATGGGAGCAGACACGAGAATGGGAACTACTCAGCTTATCGCCAGAATCTGACCTGCCACAAGAGGAGGTCATGCCATTTGTCTCAGCTTTGGCACGATCAGATATTTGACCCAGTACCTCATCTAATTTTCCAATGCATCCCAATTGACCCAATATTTGTCTTATTGCATCATCAACGTCCGTATTTCCATTCGCAAGACTTTACTTATCACCATCACTTTTGTCCAGTTTAGATTGTTTTGGGTTTAAAGGATTTTGATTCAAATCGTGCTAGAAATGTATTGCCCTAATAACATCGAGTGATAATAGCCAAATCACCACTGAGCAAAGTCATCCCCGAAGCGAGCGCTCTGCAAACGGTCATCTCTGGGCAAAGTTCCGACAAAGCCAATATTGAGCGAGAGCGGAGTTTGTTCGGCCAGGTCGCAGCTGCTGCCACTGACGGCAGTGACATCTGTCGAGTGTGACCGGAACTAGCTGCCGGGCGGCAGCCGGCGGTGGCGAGATCGTGCGGCGTGCATCCCAGACAAACATGGTCTCCATGGTAACCGTTAATTGCTTACAGCAACTATGAACGCCAATACTGCTGTCGATTAACTTCACAACTGAGCATTTCGCAGGTTGAATGATGTGTTTCTCCAGAGCCCTCGTGTATCCTGGAACAGCTGTGTTGCACTGGATTCTGTACCTGCTACCCACGCTGTACCTGCGCTGCCGGTTGTATTTGCAAGACATTGGTGATATCTGCTGATCAGCAGCCAATAAGAGCTATCTCGGTGCTCCCCGGATGATATAATCTATTGATTTTGCTTATCTTTTGCTTCACTGCCATCGCCACCATTCTGCAGAAACGCCATCTCATCTCCACAGAACGCGGGACTTCCCTGGTAACGCGACCCACAGCACATCGAGACGTGACCTACCCTGGTGACGTGGCCGAACAGGTTGGAGTAGAAGGCGAAGTGATGACTGGTCACATACAGCCGGCCCTGCAGGAGGATATCGCTCACCAGCGCACAGGAGAACGCTGTAATATCACACACGCACACACACACAGAACACAAATGTGTCAACGGAAAGTCAGCCGGTCGAGCAGTGGTGATGTGAACACTGAACATGTAACAGCAGCACCGAAGTCTTAACACACTGCGTCATTATGTACGGGGCCCGGGCAAACGAATAGGTATAATATGTCTAGGATGTCGATAGTTAGCTGATGTTAATGGTATCTAACGATATCGTAAAATGTCTAAAATTTAACATTTAAAACACGGTATACCTTCGGAAATTATGGACTGAAACAAACTGAGCCAGGTACTAACGGAATCCTGTAATGCTTCTGAAAGACCTCAACAAACGATGTTACAACATATGTCAACTTATATATTTGTTAGTATGCAATGCTTTAGTAATGACGATATCCCGGCAGTCACTGGGGTATATTCTGCAACACGACTCACTGGGGGTGGGCTTTTTTAGCCCCCCCCCCCCCCACTGGTATCTTCAGAACCAATGATCGCAGCGGGACGCGCAAGGCGGCATTCAAAAGCACTCAATGAGATAAACCTAACGCACACTTAAACAAATTAAATTAAGGTCACATGTCAGGTCACGGTCAAGTCAAACATCAAAATCGAGGTATTTGAGTTTATGGAAAATACTTGCCATCCATGGCCTTCGATTGCGCCTATGATCACCCAAAGTGCTGTCAAAGGTATGATACATATCCCACATGAGCTAAAGTGAGATTGTTGGAAAAGATCAAGGTCAAGGTCAGGTCACAGAAGGTCACTACACACAACATATCTACGAAAGTCATGCAGCAGTGATGCAGTGATTAGTTTTATAGTGATTAGTTTTACAGTATATAGTTTTATGGATGCTTTTACGCGTAGAATTCGATTGTGATAGTCATTTTACCACCTGACTTCATTTACGTGAAGTTAGTGTCAAGTTCAGGTCAAGTTCAGGTCACTGAAGGTCAACATTTGACATTGATAAATGTAAATGAAAAGGCCTGTTTCTATATCAGTTTTATCTAACAAAAAAATACAGTACTGACATTTATTTGTCTGTATCTGGTCAAAAAAGCCAACAAACGCAATTTCAAAATATGACGTCATGATTTACCCATACTTTATATGCCATTTCAGTCAAAAAAGATGATATCGTTTTTTTAAATTTGGTATGGTAGTTGCCCATATGCCGTTATCTGACATATATTCCGTTTTTAATATCTTTGCAAAAATGTGATTTTGTGGGCATTTACAAAAAAAAATGGGGTCAAAAACCAAAATTTCGATATTTAGAGATAGCTGGTTTGTAGCCCTTTCAATTTTATACCTTTTAGCGTTTTTAGATTGCATTTTTCTTCAAATGTGGAATTTACACGGCTTGGCAAAGTTTAGCTGATTTTTGTGTAAAAATCGTGTTTAGTGACGTCACTAAATTCACTATATCTCGAAAACTTTCTGACGAAATTGCTTCAGTTTTGCAAAAAGGTGTGAAAATGATGCCCGGAGAGGTACTGAAAGTTTGGCGTCGATATCTGCATTAGTTGTTGAGATAGTCCCAATATTCCTAATGGAGGGGGGGGGCTAAAAAAAGCCCCCCCCCCCGCCCCCTCTGTGACTCGCGGGATATATTCAAACAAATGTGCATTGTTTAAATAACTAAAATAATGTATACATAAATTAATAACTAATAACATTATCTATCGCTGTATGTCTAGTACGTACACATTATTAAACGTTAAATTTCGTTTCAACATGCAGAGCTGAGAGCAAAATGTTTCATTGATTCTGAGATATTCTCCCCTTCCGGTCCAAGCGACATCCCCCACAAATCGTGTGTGACAGCGATGCAGAAATGATGACAATTCATGGCTGCCATGCTCACATTTTATGATGTGTTCATGGGCGTCCAGATCCTTGAAGCGTCTGAGAAACTTGCGCTGTGAGCGCGGCACCTCGAATGAGTTCTGTGACTCGAGGCCGTTCATGGTGGGCGTGCTCCGACTGAGGTTCCGCAGCGCATGTCTGCAAACGAGAGC
Source organism: Chirona hameri (assembly GCA_036785665.1). Taxonomy (NCBI): domain Eukaryota; kingdom Metazoa; phylum Arthropoda; class Thecostraca; order Balanomorpha; family Balanidae; genus Chirona; species Chirona hameri. Next base: position 19,292 of record JAXIVJ010014248.1, on the reverse strand, counting down.
CAATCGTCAGCGAGTGTCAACAAACGACGAGCAATCGTCAGCGAGTGCGATCAGCAGACAACCGATCGCTAGCGAAAACAGACAACCAGCCAAACAGACAAACAGACAACCAGACAAAAACAGGCGAAAACAGACAACCAGCAAGAGGAGTAATAGCGATGCAATTTGCAGAAGCATGGTACTGTACCTTAGGGGAAATTTATAAAACGGTGAAAACGTACAAAATCGAAACCTATAAATACGTCATGAACAAAACAGGACACATGTATCAAAATAGCACATTCTGCTGAGGACAGCAGTGTCTCGTGGTTTTGAAGTGAAAATATTCTTCCATCTGCTCTTTGCTAGGATGAGGTCATCACATATTTTCGAAGTGACATATGAACATTGTTGTCCTTTTTCACATGTGACAGGTGGTCGACATCAGTCAAAGGAAGAAAATGGAAACGAAAAGAAGATTGACAGGGAACATTAATGGGAAACAAAGAGAGCGGCATGTTGATGTAATCAACAGCGTGGAGAGATAAAACAAGAGTAAAGCGTCGGCAACAGAAAGTACTCGGGAAGACGCTGCCAAAATACAAAAGTAAAAGAAAGATATGTATTGATTGGCTTTGACACCAGTGTGCCGCTGACTCGCAGATAGATAGCAAAGCAGACCGAGTTCGCGCGAGTGCACACACTGCGCAGTACCTAACGTAACAACTGGGTCTCGGATGAAACCAACCAGGCAAATGGAACGGCATTAGCCGCGAGGACGTGCACAAATAAAACAGAAAAGGTACATTAGTTTAGTCGATAAGTTCCGCAATTACAATTTACAAATAATCGCCGGCCCACTCGGCGTGGACGGCTGTGTCGCCAGTGAGATCATGCAGGTCCCGTCCACACCATGTCACCATGTCAGCAGAGGACAGCTCCCCAGGGGTGGGGAGCTCGGGAGCGACGGTGTGGAAATGACAAGCAAGGTCGCCCACGCATGGCCCGCCCACACCGCCCACACCGCCCACACCATGTCAGCATGTCAGCAGAGGACAGCTCCCTGCAGGTCCCGTCCACACCGCCCACACCATGTCAGCATGTCAGCAGAGGACAGCTCCCTGCAGGTCCCGTCCACACCGCCCACACCATGTCAGCATGTCAGCAGAGGACAGCTCCCTGCAGGTCCCGTCCACACCGCCCACACCATGTCAGCATGTCAGCAGAGGACAGCTCCCTGCAGGTCCCGTCCACACCGCCCACACCATGTCAGCATGTCAGCAGAGGACAGCTCCCTGCAGGTCCCGTCCACACCGCCCACACCATGTCAGCATGTCAGCAGAGGACAGCTCCCTGCAGGTCCCGTCCACACCGCCCACACCATGTCAGCATGTCAGCAGAGGACAGCTCCCTGCAGGTCCCGTCCACACCGCCCACACCATGTCAGCATGTCAGCAGAGGACAGCTCCCTGCAGGTCCCGTCCACACCGCCCACACCATGTCAGCATGTCAGCAGAGGACAGCTCCCTGCAGGTCCCGTCCACACCGCCCACACCATGTCAGCATGTCAGCAGAGGACAGCTCCCTGCAGGTCCCGTCCACACCGCCCACACCATGTCAGCATGTCAGCAGAGGACAGCTCCCTGCAGGTCCCGTCCACACCGCCCACACCATGTCAGCATGTCAGCAGAGGACAGCTCCCTGCAGGTCCCGTCCACACCGCCCACACCATGTCAGCATGTCAGCAGAGGACAGCTCCCTGCAGGTCCCGTCCACACCGCCCACACCATGTCAGCAGAGGACAGCTCCCTGCAGGTCCCGTCCACACCGCCCACACCATGTCAGCATGTCAGCAGAGGACAGCTCCCTGCAGGTCCCGTCCACACCGCCCACACCATGTCAGCATGTCAGCAGAGGACAGCTCCCTGCAGGTCCCGTCCACACCGCCCACACCATGTCAGCATGTCAGCAGAGGACAGCTCCCTGCAGGTCCCGTCCACACCGCCCACACCATGTCAGCATGTCAGCAGAGGACAGCTCCCTGCAGGTCCCGTCCACACCGCCCACACCATGTCAGCATGTCAGCAGAGGACAGCTCCCTGCAGGTCCCGTCCACACCGCCCACACCATGTCAGCATGTCAGCAGAGGACAGCTCCCTGCAGGTCCCGTCCACACCGCCCACACCATGTCAGCATGTCAGCAGAGGACAGCTCCCTGCAGGTCCCGTCCACACCGCCCACACCATGTCAGCATGTCAGCAGAGGACAGCTCCCTGCAGCTGATGCTACTGACGGGCCACGGCGTGCTCCGTGTTCGACACTCCGTTCCACATAGCCCCCACAGCGACCCACACAGCGGCCTTGATAGGTGATCCCTTGATTACGATATTATTAACCCGCGCTTGACCGGGGTCTCAGCCGAACGCCATTGACCGGGGGGGGGGGGCATTGCCCCCTCGTTATCTACGGAACCAATTATCGCAGCGAGACGCGCAAGGCGGCATTCAAAAGCTCTCATGAGACACATCTAAAGATTCTGGGAATTTTCGAATTCAGGTCATATATCAGGTCAAGGTCGAGTCAAAAGTCAAAATCGAGGTATTTGAGTATATGGACCATACTTTCCATCTTAAGCCTTTGATTGCAACCATGATCACCCAAAGTGCTCCCAAAGGTATAATACACATTCCGCATGAGCTAAAATGAGATGATTGGCAAAGGTCAAGGTCAGGTCACAGAAGGTCACTATGCGCAGAACATTTTCGAAAGTCATGCGACACATGTTTTATGGGCTATTTTACACGTACACTTCGATAGTGATATTCATTTTACCATCTGACCTCATTTAAGTGAAGTTAGTGTCAAGTTCAGGTCAAGTTCAGGGCACATATGGTCAAAATTTGAAATTGATAAATCTAAATAAAAAAAGGCATGTGACTATACCAGTTTTGTCTCAGAAATACAGTGCTGGCATTTATTTGTCTAATCTGGTCAATAAAAGCAAAGCAAAAAATACAAATATATGACGTCATGAGTTACCCATACTTAGGGAGCCATAAGTCCGTCGAAAATAAATATATTGCTTTGAAATGTGGTTTGGGTATTGTCCATATGTGGTTCTCCGACAAATATTCCGTGTTTTATTTTGTCGAAATTTGTATTTTGAGGGCATTTTTTTAAATATTTTTATTTTATTCTACGGGGTCAAAAACCAAAAATATCAAAATTTCGAGATAGCAGTTTATAGAACATTCAATTTCCTATCTTTTCGTTTGATTTGTTTTAGTTTATCTTAAAATGTCGCCATTTTACAGCTGCTTAACCCTCGCCCGTGCAGCGTCCGATCAGTGCGGGACTGTGCAAGGGGGGTTCAGTTCAGAGTAATTTTATTATCAACTAAACATATACAACGAAAGAAACTGTGTTGGATTGGCGCAAAAGCAAACGCTTAAATTAAAGCGCCTCTCCATGGAACTAAATTGCAATGACAAACAAAAGCAATGACGTGAGAGTAACAACGAACATGCTGAAAAGAAACTATCCAGGAACAGATAATCAGACTGTGCCGACCCCGCCACCAGCCCGCCGAGCAACCATTCAATACCTTGTAGGTAGGCAGGTAGCCCAGGCGAAACGCTAGGATTGGTACGACCCCCTAGCGTTTCGCCCCTAATTGGGCTAGAGCTTCGATTAAAAAACGAGCATGTTGCTTGTCACGAGAGGAAGCCATTGATAACCGATTTTAATGTACTAGCTCATTAGGTGACCTCTGAGGTCATGTCAATGACCCAAAATTCAACCAAATTGTAAATGCGTATAAATTGAATTTAATAGAGCTAGAATCGCGAATGAGCATATAATTATGTTAAATGGTGCCAAATTTGAAATCAGCGACACAAAATGTCCTAGAAACTGACAAATTCCAAAAAGGTCATGTCAGGTCATGTCAGGTCATTTGAGGTCAGTGACCTCGGTTGACCTGTTCGGGCCCATCACCCCAGTGGAACATATAATTATGTAAAATGGATCCCATATTTGAAATCAGCGTCACAAAATGTCCTAGAAACTGCCAGAAGCCAAAAAAGTAATATGCGGTCATCGGAGGTCAGTGAACTCGGTTGACCTTTGAAAAGGTCAATCGAGGTCACAATCTCAATGGAAACCACAACTGTCACCTGGAAACACCTGTGCATATGCTCCTGAACAACAAACACTATGAAACTGCACAAGTTACAAGGAGCAATACTACGGGACGCCAGTTGCGCCTGACATGACCTTGACAAACAGGTCAAGGGTCACGGGTCATGTGACCTGCAACTGAATATTTTTTCATAATATGTGTCCAATTGTTCACAAGTAGGGTAATGAAAGTTTCATCGCAATCGGTTGATATTTACGCGAGTTATTCCAGAAAAAAAAACAGAGGGGGTGGCATCATCCCCCCAACCCCTGCACTGGCGAGGGTTAAAGTGTGGGTAATTTTATCGCTAAATTCGCGTAAAGTGACGTCACAAAACGGGGTATATCTAACAAAAAATCGACGACATAGCTTGCATTTTTTTTTAGCCGACGTACGATGGCGACGACGATGCGGAAGAAGGTACTGAAAGTTTGAGGTTGATATTTTGAACAGTTTTTAAGGTAGCGCTAATATTCGACGGGGGGGGGGGGGGGGGGGGCAATATCCCCTCCCCCCTCCGGTCAATGGCTGGTTAAAGGGAATAGTTCACCTTTAACATGGGGTTTTAAACTGAGATAGCTGATTTGTAGAGCAGATCGAAAAACGGGTTACGGTGAAATAATTACCTTGCTACGCTAAGTAATTTCGACACAGGACTAGTGGGGCACCTTTTAGAAGAAGAAGTTTAATTTCCCCGAAACTTGTTTCGAGTCCTCACAACGGTTGTTTACGTTACAAGCAGCCAGACTGGTTATTTATTCACCTCTTTCGGAATGATGCATATAGGGGTGGTAAAGTGTTCTGTCCTTATGGATAAGGTCGGGGACAAAATGCTCCTCATGAAGTACTCGAGGGTCAAAATGCCAGCAAAAATCATTACTATGTCATTTCTGTGAAAATTTACTAAGCGATAATGTCCTTAGAAATACTGATCGTCAAAACCACTTCAGATGTATTATTCACTTAATATTCATCACGTGCATATGCTCGTGTATGTACATTTACCTTTGTTATTAGCAGTTGCGTTTCAGCTCTTGATTGTCAATAATAATACATTACATTACAACAAAACAAATCCGACGAAAAAAATAAATCCGGATGATAGATTCAACACGTGGGGTCACTGAACCAAAAATGCATCTGGGTCTTCAAGAATGGCCTATAATAACATGATCCAGAAGCAATTGGGCTGAAATCATGCGTATCCTCAGAATAGGAAGCATTTGCATATTTCCCCATTGACTTATCACGAAATTGAGGAGGTCACGAAATTGACCCGACCTTAGATCAGCGATATAAGAAATCCGAGATATATGAATTGTAGGTACTATTACCCTTATGAAATCCTGTAAGTACCAAATCGATCGGCCAAAAACTGTGGCTGTGGTACGACCGCACACTTTTTGGAGGTGGGGTCACGTGACCTGGCCTGGTGACCTGACCTGAGATGACCTGTGGTCAATAATTTTACAATATGTGGGCAATTGATGTCTTAACAGCTGTGCCAAAAACGGCGGCGCTGCGCGCAGCCGTTTTATGCTATCCTTGAAAAACCTTAGGGGGCGTCTAAACGCCCCACCTCGGCACGGCGCGGAAAATCCAGACAGTCGATTCCCCCGGGGGCGGGCCGGGGTGCTAGTACATTTTCAATGGAGGTCCACTGTCAGGACAGTGTGGTCAGTGTGGTCCACAGTGGATTTCACTGTCCTGGCACCCCACCCCTTTAACCCGAAAACTAAAGAGCTAGAAAGACGCGGAAAAAAAACGTTAAAAAGCTCCCGACCAGTACATTCGACGGTACTTTATATGTTGTTTTTTTATAAAGTCAATATTGAGGTCACCAGAGGTCATCAAAGGTCAGATTTTCAAGTTTTAGGACTTCGCTCCAGAAACCCCCAGATATCACAAGAACTATGATAGCTAGGAACAAACGGAAAAAAACAATGGAAAGCTCTTGAAAAATGCAATCGCCAAAATGCCCTCAAATTTTAGCTCAGGTCAAAAGTTGAGGCTCCAGAGCTCATCAAATGTCAAAAAGGCTTTTTTAAAGAAAACGTTTATCACGAATAGCTTCCCCCCCCCCCCCCGGCACGGCGCTGGTTAAACACCTCGCCTCATATCAGTGTTGACCAGGTCAGGTCAACTTACAAATGTGACCTCAGGTCAAGATCAAGTGGTGGTGACTCAAGTAGGTCATGTTGCATATGGGAAGACGTGCCGCGACGAGATAAACACATTGGTGTCAGTTTAACTTATCTATCGTCATTATGTCGAGTTATTGACATAAAACTGTTGGTGACCTCGGATGACCTCGGCTGAGCCTGTAAGGGTCGCTGAACAAAAATGGCAACTAGGTCATCAATAATTTTCTATAATAACATGATCCAGAAGGAATTAGACTGTTATCTTGCGTCTCCTTCGAATAAGAAGCATTTGAATATTCCCCCTTAGACTTATAATGGGGAGGTCACGATATTAAATCGACCTTAGGTCGCTGATATTAAAAATTCAAGATGAACGAATTGTAGATATATGTGACCTTATGCAATCCTGTAAGTGTAAAACCGATCATCCCAAAACTGTGACTGTGGTACGACCACAAGTTTTTTTTGGAGGTGGGGTCACGTGACCTGGTCTGGTGACCTGACCTAAGATGACCCGAGGATTTTTTAAACATAATGTGGACAATTGATGCACAAACAGCTGTACCAAAAATGTCGGCGCTGCGCTTCGCTGTTTTCCGCTATCCGCGAAAAACCTGAGGGGTGTCTACCCCCCCCCCCCCCCCGGCACGGCGCTGGTTAAAATATAGAGATGATGTGAGCATGTGTTTAGGGTATTCATGTGAAGTAAAAAAAAAATGACCCCAGCTGTGCTGGAGTCATATTTGTATATGCAACTTTTAGTCGGGGCCACTCAAAGCACTTTTACCACCCCTGCGGATTCAATCACGATTCATTTTCACCGTTTCACCGTCACCGTTAGAGTCATGGATATCCATTTTGAGAAATTATTCTTTCCAATTCAAAGAATCAATAAACAAAAAATCAAATCACGTTTGACTCACCATTGAAATAGCATTGCACATTCTGGTTATTCAATCAGCCTTGTTTCTATGCGGGTTTTGATTCAATCATGTTTGATGAATAAAAAAATCCGGTGGTGAATCGATTCTTCTTTGATATGCCATATTCGTTTTTTCAGCTCGAAATACTCCGTAAAGCCAAATTTCAAGACAACTTTCAAGGTGACCTATTCCCTTTAAGTGAATTTTAATGCGAATTGACAGGGTCGTTAGCATAGGTCATCTTTGCAGGCTTGTCATCATGGAAATAAAATATAGAAAGCTTTGTATGATAACAATGTTCAATGCCGAAAAGCTCTGCAACTTTTGGAAGACTGCTTTCCAATGCCGCAACATTTAAAAGGGCCATAATATAACTAAATTGCGAACTTTGTGTCGTCTCTTTTCACGGCGTTGAGAATATAGCTGGTTTGACAGCGGATGTGAAGCAATAGTAGAATGCGCAATGTAAGGCGCGATGAAACAAAACACAAAATGACGTAAGTTTTAGATTCATGTCTGTCTGTTTTGAGTTATTCCTTATTGTTTAACTTTGCTGCGAAAGAGTGAGGTATTTGACATTGTGTGGCCACTGGACAGGGGAACATGCTAATTATACGTCATTTTGCAATATGTAGAAATGTATGCTCTGAGGGTGAACGAAGTCCTTAGTTTGACAGCAGCGCCTATGACAAATACAGCGTGTTGTTCGCCGGCTACCAAGGCAACCGGCACGGTGGCGTCATTCATTCCCCAAGCAGAATTCCTGATGGCATTCAGTGGCAGGTGTCACCGGAAGATTCGCCGACCTATGTCACCAGCGCAGCACTGTTGCAATTTGTTGAATTGCGACATTGCTTGGGAAGCGTTTGATGTTCTTTGCAGCAGAATATTTTATATTGGTAAAGTTGCAATGATACTCGAACGGATTTAGCTTTAATGTACATACGCCTCGTTAATTTGAGGTCCTTCTCTTTAAGTGTTTGGACGGTGCCTACAAATTTAGAATATGCTTTACCTCTTTGACACGATTCCTTAGGTGCTACACATTAGGTAAGACATTATTTATTACAATTACTTTTCAACATTTAACCGGTGTGGAGCAACTACACCCTAGCTTCTTGCATTTCCGTATCGAGCTTACGCCCCAGGTGGCTTTCACCCTAAAAGCACGGATGTTCCGTCCTGACCCCCTCCCCCCCCCCCCCACCCACCACTGCCCCTCCCCTGAGAGGAGTGGGGGGGGGGGGGCACAGCACTTCCGGGTGGGCGGGGTCGCGCCGTCGCCGTCGCCGCACCGCACCGCACCGCGGCAACCATCGGCGCCGACGCGGCGCATTGATTCGATGCGAGTCTCGTCGGCCCCGTCTGGCTGGCGTCTCGACTCACCAGTGACTCACCAGACTGAGGGGAGGCATGCAGGGCGGTTTGTGGGGAGGTGGGCGGCGGGGGGGGGGGGGGGGGCTTGAACATCAGGAGGGGAACACGCCCGGACCGATGACTGTTAGTTGGACTAGGGACGCGGCAGAGGCGGTGAGTCTATGCTTGCACTTGGACATTGCGATTTTCGTAAGTATATCTATTTGTAAGTAAGTTTATCTAACTGACGTTTATCTGACAATTATATTCGTAAGTATACCATTTATTGAATTAATATATTAATTATTTCCTGAAAATCATCAATGCATCACTCATTTTACACCCAAGTCAATAATGAGAAACTGAATTTCATTTTATGGAATGTGTCCGGTATATAGAGATGTGTCCCGCACACAGAAGCTCTGCTAATTTCCGCGTCCTAAGGCAAGTACTCTTCACTGTTTCACTTCACGAACTTGGTAGTGCGAAGAGTCAGTCTGCGCAGTACCACTTCTGAGAACACGGGTCAAAAGTTGGCCGAGACAGGTCGTCGGAAGTCGCCGTCAATTCGCGGGATGTTTGCAGTTGGTGTTCTACGCAGAGATTGTCAGAGTCTGGAAGACGTTTTCTGCGCCGTTGGCTCAAGTTGACGCTCCGAAAATCGATGCAAGTTCAACACTCTGGCGCATTCGACCGATTTTTGCGATCAG